>CM061914.1:80051631-80335505 GCA_031002005.1 Vandiemenella viatica
AATATGGTTCATACAGCTTACTCTTCCTCTTCATCCGTGGTTTGTTACTTCTATCTTTCCTTCAACAATCATCTTAAGCAAACCATTGTGACGCAAAATGATGTGTGCTAAAGGGAATGAGTATTCAAAACAAACTTGTATTTAAAATCCTTTAACATAACCTACAGTTCTATCGCCAATCAAAAATTAAGACCTTTATTTAAATTTCCCAACGAAGATATTTCCCACGCCGATATTTTTCTGCATAAAAATATAGATTTTTTTACCTCTTTGTGAAAATTGAGGTTTAAATACTAAAATCTGCCACTTTTAAGTATTTCTTTATTTACAGGTTTGTAGCTAGACGCCTGGCACCTAAGATCACAAGACAACTTGACAAGATTTGTCTATACGTCTCTTATGAGGTTCTACTAACAAGTATTATTCGATCTGGTATGATACCTCTTCATGATCTATAGAGAATGAAATGAGTAGGCCTATATCACTTCAGTTCTGCGTGTGCGCGCTGGGTAGCTCACAGGCCTCAAACTCATTTGTATTATACGTGTTTTATCACTAGACAATTCGTATTCTCGAAACTAAAGTTCGAAAGTGATTTTGGTTTCGACTGCTGAATATTATTTTCCGTTACGACCAAACGTTTTACTACGTATGCTGGCATCTGAAAAGAAATGTGGCTACCTCATAGGCCATGTTATGCTACCTAGAGATACTTCTGTTCTCTTGTAAGCCAGAAGTTTAGGTCATCAGAAAAATCATGTGTTCTCAGAGAACAGAAAGGTACGCCTATTCGTTTGGAAATGTGTGTGCGACAGAGAGAGAGAAGGGAGCGAGCAATACAACATCTATTTCAAGGTAGAAAAGTGAGGAATAAAAAAGAAGGGTCAAAACTGTAACATGACTATGTATGTATTGCAACATTACCATATTGCTTAAGTAATAAATTTCAAGTTAAGCTATTGCATACACAGATTGCACTAAGAAATACCACACTAATAAAATTTTTTTTTTTTTTTTTTACTTATGGCTTTACGCCTCGTTGACATCGAGGTCATTAGAGGCGGGATGGGACTGAGGAACGGGAAGGAATTCGACCATGGCCTTTTGTCGGAAGCATCCCGGCGTTCGTCTGGGGTGATTTGGGGAAACCATGAAAAACCCAAAATCTGTATGCCCGAACGGGGATTCGAACCGGCGTCCTCCCGAATGCGAGACCAGAGCGTTAACCGCTCACCCACCACGCTCGGTACTCATTGAAACAATGTTGCTGAAGTGTGTATGTGAATACTGACCTTTGGCACTCGTAAACTGTCAGGAAACCTGTTCCTACCCAGAAGCAAAAGGAAGACGGCTACGCGCTCTGTATATCTAACATTTCACCTCAGAGATACCTAGTAAGAAAAACAGCTTTTTCAGAATTAAGCTCAATACAACTGCTACGCTTCGAGTACGTGATAGTCTAGTGACGAGTTGTACAACCTGCCACAGAACTAGTGTGCGTATCGAGCGGGCACAGCTACAATGTTGGTCAGAGAACCACTCAAGCACATGAAACCAACACCCAGACGGAAACTGAAATGCGAACACTAGGAAGGACTAGTGCTGTGTGAATGAAATTTCAGAGAGATTACTTACATCACTTACTGACGGATACTGTTTACAACTCAGAGCACGCAACGCTAACGCAGAAGCGGAATACAAATGTAGGTTGGCTACATTCACAGGTCCTCGCGATGCAATAACAAGTGGTTAACTTAAGAGATGTATCACTGGGAACAGGAAGGTACTCTGGTTGAAACTCGAGATCGATTGATATTTTTATCATCTCTTAATCCATCCTTCCCATCTGTCAAATCTTGCTTTATCTATCTGAGGCTCGCCACAAAAGCTTTATGGTTCGGATTCCACGTTGTTGTGTTATTTATTTATTTCATGTCAAAAGCCTTGTTCTAATTCAATTGTTAGGAACACAAACAACAGAATTAACAAGAACAAAACAAAACAAAAAGATATAAAAAAGGATAGCAATGAACACAAATGAATTCATATTAAAGATTACTCAAAGTCAGAAACTTGTACTGGCGCTAAGGAAGTCTTGCAGGGGGCAAGTTGATGGGAACTGCGGACCATTGTATAAATGCTGTATGGTCTGTGCTGCCCCACATTCACACGTAGTATCAGGATCTTCGAGATATCGCCATCTTGCTAAATTATCCTTTGTCCCGCCTACACCAATTCTCAGACTGTTAGGGCTCTCCATGTCACCTAGGGGTAACGCCTCTGCAATAGGGAACCATTAATCGCCATGAGGTATCTTGATCGCACTGATTGAACTGGCAACTTTCGAAAGTAAATCTAAAGGTTCATTCCCAGGGTGCGTGCTAGGCAGGATGCGCCTTTCATCTTCTACCGCCTGGCGGTGGGTCGAGGCGCGCCGTCCATGGTAGCATATGCGGCAAAGATGACAGGCGTTCCCTAACACGTGCCGAGGGATGCGCCGTGGGAACGAGGCTTAATGCAGCCTTTGTCTCACGTTCATAAGACCGCTTAGCGCGGCGGATAATGTGATCGGTTACGTGAAGGCGGATTTCGTGGTCAATTGAAATTCTGTCAGTAAGACATCCAAGTGTATGTAAAATGTATTATTATCTTCTTTAACGCCTAAAACGCTACCACAAGCAACTTTGTATCGCGTATTGTCACAGGTGAGACCTTTGGAAACAAGTGTTTTAATTCTGTAGATGATGTGATCAACTGGTTGAGGTGTCTATGTAGCTTACGGGTTTTCCATCAGTAGTTCTTAGAAGGCATCGTTTTCAGAAGGCGGAAGTCAAAACAACACAGGTAAATAAGATCAACATATTCGCAGTGACGTTTCGAAGGACGTTTGCCGTAAAATTTTAACTGTAGTGAGAATCGAAGTGACAACGATAACTGGTATGAACCACCTGGTGTAGAATAGAATCCACTACAGCAAACTGACGGCGTCACAAGAAAAAGTCCAATTTCCAGTCACAACGGAAATTCACTGATCATTGCTCTCTGTGTGAGGGTTTACAAGAGCCAGAAAAGATACTGTTTCAATACCTATCCTATGCCATATCCGAGACAGGAAGTAGGTTCGAATCCCCGTCAGGGAATCCAGATTTGGGTTTTGCATGGTTTCCCCAAACCACTCTAGGCGAATGCCAGGATGCTTCCTTCAAAAAGGCCATGGCCGAATTCCTTCCCTTTCCTTGTCCCTAGTCCCATCCCGCCGCTAAAGACCTTAGCCGTCGAGGAGGCGTAAAGCCAAAAGTAAAAAAAAAAAAAAAAAAAATTATGTGAACGGTAATTCATATTAGATATGTAATCCTAAATTAAGGAGCCAGATAGGATATTGGTTCGAAACGCATGTTACCGGGTTCACTCAATAGCTAAGGTCTCTTTTTTCTGTGTGAGGAGAAAGGGGGGAGGGGAGATGGTAGCAGATGCTCGTAGAAACTTGGAGCAAATTTGAAAACTCTTGGCATTCTTTGGGGAAGAGTCTGTGAGATGATAGCTTCTTCCACTGTACAGAACTCTGGTTAAAATTGTTTTTTATTACTGAATCGGCAATGTTCAAACACTAAGGTCGTGGTGTATTATTCATTTTCCCCATTTGCGAATAATAAACCCACCCATCTCCGTCGTGAGTTGTCCAAGATACGCAGTGAAAAAGTCACGGGCTTTAAAAATAAGCATTCGAGTACTGTTCATAAAAGTCAGACATCGTGTGAAAACGATCTGGAGAACCCTAGCCTAAGCAGCAGATGTTTCGATAACTTGATTACGCGACCTAGCGTGGTGGTGTAACGGTTAGCGTTCTGGCCTCGCATTCGGGAGGACGGTGGTTCGAATCCCCGACCGGGCATCCAAATTTGGGTTTTCCATGGTTTCCCAAATCACTCCAGGCAAATGCCGGGATGCTTCCTGTAAAGGCCATGGCCGAATTCCTTCCCATTCCTTGCCCCCCATCCTTTCCCGTCTCTAAAGACCTCGCTGTGTTAAAGAGACGTTAAGCAGTTAAAAAAAAATTGATTACGCGTTTGGTATATGTAGTGAGGAAGGACCGCCGATTGACAGTGGTAGAGACGATCGTCAATGTTTGCATTTCAGTAAGAATCTTTTCATTACCATGATGGTCGGAAAATGATGCAGGTGTGCTCTTTCGTCAATACAGCACTTCTGCTCATCGAGTGACCCCTATTCATATTTCGTTGAGGGCAACAACTTGTAAATGAGCCTGGTGAGTAGCGCTCAAACTTCGCGTTAGGCAGGACTCGGATTCAGACCTCAGTTTGGCCATCCAAATGTAGGTTTTCCTTGATTTCCGAAATCACTAAAGCGAATGCCGGGATAGTTCCTTCAAAACTCTTGTCCGTTCGTTGGCCCAAATCTTTTCCCGCCTCTAATGACCTCGACGTCAACGAGAAATAAAGCCCTAAAATGAGCTGGAAGTGTTTGTTCATGCTTCCTATTGAAGTGAACTTGTTCCTATTAGAGTTTTTTCAACGATGAAATGTTGCTGCTCATCCATCAGTGATTTTCGAGCAAATAATGCGGACATCTATAAATAAGTTCGTAGAGCCCAAACAAACTCGTAAAATATGTACCTCTACAGGGAGATTATGTCGCGAGTTTTCTTTTTTTTTTTTTGTAACAGTTTAACGTCCCTTTTTAACAACGTAGTCTTTAGAGACGGGAAAGGATGGGGGCAAGGAATGGGAAGGAATTCGGCCATGGCCTTTTGAAGGAAGCATCCCGGCATTCACCTGGAGTGATTTGGGGAAACCATGGAAAACCCAAATCTGGATGCCCGGACGGGGATTCGAACCGCCGTCCTCCCGAATGCGAGGCCAGAACGCTATCCGTTACACCACCACGCTCGGTATGTCGCGAGTTGAGAGTAGTCTAATATTTCTGGGATAACTATATTTTATGACAAAATTTGGATATATTAAAACTTTAATGGCAGATTAATGTTCAACATCATTGTGGAATTGGAATCAGAAAAACTCTAAACCATGTTGAATCGTTATTCTTGCTGGCAAGATCACTATAAGATGAAGCGATGAGCGTGATTTCAATTATTGATTTGTTCAATTACGAAGCGATTGTCTTGGGATGATATCCGATAACCTCTACAATGAAAATTAGATGTCTAAATTCAACACTTTGCTGGGCACGTAGCTAGTCGTCTTTCGCATGAGTCAGTGTAGTTGAAGTTCAGACTGCCGTCAGTTTATAGTAAACCACATAAGTCACCTCAGTATTAACGTTCTGTCCTGTAAAATGCCATATTTTTCATAAATCCTATTTTGAAACTTCTCGTTCACATTGTGATCAGTTTGTCATAAACCATCTGAGTCACGTCAGTAACAACGTTCTGTCCTGTAAAACGCAATTCATTTCATAAAAACCTTTTTTGACATTTCTCATTTGCTCACGTTTGTTTATTTTGTTTTGTGTTTACTGGAAACTGAGCTGGTATAAACTTCGATGTTAATGTGCCGTGGGATTTTGCTTAAGAGCTCTCTCGGAAGCTGTTTCTCAATATTCCAGACATCAGGTGTGAAGACAATTACACCCAACGTGACAGAGAGCGGGGACACACGTCTAGGTAAAATATCGCCTTGGGTCACTTGACGTAACCTCCTCACCCATCTCCTCGAACTATTTCCCACAGCTCCATTAACATACTCCTTGACGCAAGGTTAATGACGGAGCTTAGGAAATGGCAAACCGTTCATTACTCGCTGCCGTCATTCATCCTGCTGTCGAGTAATTGTCTTCTAAATTGAGCGTAAGGAGGGAAACAGGGTAGTAATTACGGCGGAAAGTGAGGGAAAAAACAACATTATTTTCAACAACGCCTCGTAGGTTCGGCTAGGTATGTTGAACGGTCAATATACACGAAGAACAATCTGTTTACGGGGCCAATGTTGGTAAACCATCAAACAATATTGTCTCCCTTGACATCAACCGTATACCAGACGACGACAAATTATAATCTGCAGAAAGCTCTTTCTCCAGATAAATATCTGATTCGTTGTGACTTCTTTCAAAGAACCTCATAATACTTAAATCGTAGTGACTATTGTCAGATCTCCATGAGCGAATCGTAACAAAGCGAAACAAAAAGGAAAGATGTATAACTGGGTCTTTACAGCAAAATAAAACTCTACTGTAGAAAAAAAAAATCAATACGAAAATCATATTTTTAGTCGTTCTTCTGCATCAAGAATATGCTTTAAAAAAGTGTAGTAATATGTACTAACGACCGTGATAACGTGTGTGTAGAGAAGAAAACAGCGTGTCTGAAGACATCAAAAGGCGTTTCGCCTTCCACACTTATACGCATACTGCGAAGATCGGGAAACTTTTGCTGGCAGCAGGTGTTTTGCACAAAAATGAATTTTTCATCTGTAAATTCCATTCGTTGACCGCACAAGGATAGAATGGATACATACAGTTTTCAGCAAAGCACCTAACATTGCGACCCTAATACGATGGTAGAGAAGTATTTCGTTGCACTAAAAAAAGAGAAACGATTTTCATGTTTCTGCCCAGTAATTCACTCGGAAACTACATTAGTGTGCTAGCAACCAGACGTAACAAGTATGTGAGACTTTTCTGAAGGTTGTGGCAAACGGTTAGAGAACCTGCAGCTATACAGGGTTATTCAAAAAAACGAGCGAATTTTGCATTTTCATTTCTAATAAACTATTGAAGATACAAGTAAATGCCACACATCTCTGGATAGAGAAATGTCTAAAGTTTGTATTTTTTCCAATGGCGCTGTTGTCTGTTTACGTAAATGGCGACACCGCGGGAGAAGTAGTTTTGTGTTCTACAGTATGTAAAAAGTGAATCCATTGTTAATGTGCAGCGTGCATGTCGTCAATGTTCAATGTTCAACGTTCAATAAAGAACCCCCTCGTCATAAACAGATTTACGATTGACTGAAGAAATTCGAAGAAAATGGCTGCACGTGCATAGGGAAAAGCACTGGTCGTCCTCAAAAGTCGAATGAAGATGTTTATCGTATCCGAAGTGCTTTCGCAAATGGTGCTCACGAATATATTCATGAAAACTTTTAATCTTCCTATATCCAATAATGTGTCACTTTTTTTTTGTAGTTTGTGAGAAATAGCAATACAGAAACTGCTCCTTTTTTTTTAAAAAAAAAAAAAATAACCCTATGGTTTGTACTATTCAGATTATTATTCGGAGCCCAGCAGTAGTCTTGATGAGGACGTACATGAGATATACACTCTTTGATTTACCAGGCGCGTCCAGAAAGTAAGTTCCGTTTCAATTTATCTCCGCTGCAGCGCTGCGATTGCAGTTCCGCACATGCGCTGTAGATGATGTGTATCAAGGGGAAGAACGTACGCCATTTGGAGATCGCTGTCAGTTACGTACGCTTTGTTGTGCTTGTTTGAAATGTCGGCGTTGATTGAAAATCCCGCCGCCTGTGAAATCAGGTCTGTGATTCGGTTTCTGAATGCGAGGAAAGTGAAACCTACTGAAATTTATCGGCAAATTTGCGATGTTTACGGACCAAATGCGATGAGTGATTCGATGGTGAGAAGATGGGTCCGACAGTTCAATGGTGGGTGTAGTGATGTGCACGATGAAGAACGAAGTGGGCGTCCACCTTTGGTTACAGAAGAACTGGCAAGACTTTCATCTGTTCTTACATCTCAAGTCTTTCCTTGGCGGTCATCACTTCACCAATGACGACGAGCTGAAAGAAACTGTTTCCAACTGGTTGAAGACACAGGCGGCAGATTTCTATGAAGAAAGTATACAAAACCTGGTGCCACGCTATGACAAATGCCTGAAAAATTTCGGCAGTTATGTGGAAAAGTAGTTTAAGAGTTGTAGAATTTTGTGCAATAAAAATTTCTTCTGTATCTGTGTACAATTTCATTTTATTACCAAACGGAACTTACTTTCTGGACGCGCATGGTATATAAAGATCAAATTTTTTCAATATTCGATCCATGACTCGAAACCTCGAATTCGCTTTACCTTCGCCAGATGCTTTACACTGATCCCACTTCAAGTTGCTTCGTACTGTTACACAAAAATACTTGATGGAAACATTATTTTTCGAAGTAAGCATGGAAATGCTGATTATTTTTGGTAGCTATATGTCTTTTCTTGCACTTTTTGCAATTTGATTAGTTATTTATCGCAGCATTATGAAATAACGTCGATATCACACTGCATCACTAAAAATCAGCAGAAAGCTTTACTTCCGCTCTATATTAGTTTATTATTTTTTTTAAAAACTTGACTTGTTTTTTGTGTAGGCATATTTTTAAACTAACAGATAACATATTTGAACGGAATTTGAGGCTAAGGCATGTATGAATGTTCTACACCCGAGCAAATGTACAGCCCCAGCAGAATTGACGGCAGTTTGGATTCACATCAGGAGTTGGGGAACCTTGGAAGTCTCGATCACAGAGGCTGGAATTTTAATCGTACTACATCGCCACGCTATCTTTCAGGGCACGAACCACTTGTATGGGTTGAACGATTTCTTGCTCGGAGTAACCTTGAAATATTTCAACCTAACTTATCAATAATGAGTAACTATTTAGACATGAAACTGAGCAGAAATAAAACAAATAATACTAATGAACACAGAATTTTAAGCCTGCAGCGCCTTATAAGTGTTTAAGAATGTGTTTCACATTGTATAAACTGCTATCTTTTAAATTCGTTATTTTTGCACATTAACGCGTTATCGCATTTTGTGAAATATCGAGGGATAAAGGTAATCAGAGACTTTAAAAGCCACAAAAATTCTGGAACAGTTTAATAACGCAAAGTAAAATACTCTTTAATTTCAATTGTTCAGACAAATCAGGCACGAATAGATGCTGAGAGCAACGTAGTCTGTATTTTTAAAAATTGGTCACCGCGGAAAATATTTCGAAGGGTGGTAGAACAAGGTAGGCAGCGTACATTAGAGGGAATGGAAAATCTCCCGCGGTAAAGCTGCCGTTGACCGCTGAAGCACTGCACGAGGTGTGAACGGTCTAACGAGAATCTTACTGCACACGCCCGTCCGCCTTCTGCGTAGAAGAGCGCGTCACCTCCGACAAGTCGAATGCCGTCTTGTTTTCGAGTCGGTCTCGACGAGCAAACACTGGGCGCAAACAGTGTCTCTTTACGGGCGATGTAGCACCTCATAAAGTTTCAGCGTCTGAAGGAAGGGGCCACATAAACTGAGAAGTGGCGTTCTTCATGCACCCAGCAACGCAACAGCATCTGTCCTACATGTAACCGCGTCCTGTCACCATATAAGGCTTCTGAGGCCACTAAGGCAGCTGACTCCAGTCTAGATTCTAAGGTTTTACAGTCTTTTAAGTGTTGTGGAATATAACAGAGATGTTACGGAACAAGCGCAATAAAACTAATTGTTAATGAGGTCACGGAGACCATAGAGAAACGAATGTGCGCGATAGTCACTGCGCCACGGGGTCCGGATGTTCCCATATTCATTTCGTACCTCGTAACTGTGCAACACGAATGCTGTCTCGAAACGTTCAACAATTAATGCCCGTTCAGTTAACAGAGGTCAGTCTCCTCTCTGCTGTCCTTAACCCTAACTGTAAAGGGGAATTTTACCACCTGCCTAATATTATTTATTTTCCCATATTCAACACAGACCAGTACTTAAAATCCTGGGCTCTTATTTCCATTATTTTTACATGAATATATATTTATATCTTATGTATTTAACGTACTTTATAAACAATGAATGCAAGAAAATTTTGTTCAAGTTCCAATACCTCTATTAGTTCTACTGTTATTAAACAGAGTGAGTACCACCACCACTACTGCGTCTACTACTACAGCTATTGTTCCTAATATTACTACTAACATTACTATTAATACTAATACCACTACTACTACTTACACTACTATTACCACCACTAATTCTCACAGCCGCACTTCGTTTCCACTAATGTTCATTTTTCTTGGTGTTGTTGATTGCGCTCCACAGGTAGAGTTCCTCAAAACCGGCAGTGAAGTCAGCCGCCCAGGCCATCAAGAATTGACCTCCTGGAATACCAAGTCGGCCCCAGCTGTCGCTCAGAAGATGGCTTGTGTGGAGGACACTGAAGTTCCTCAGACGATTGATGTTGCTAATTGTCGTAGGATATCTTCCGTCAATCCAGAGTTGTGAAAGTCAGACTTCCAACATCATTTGTTTCCTCTGCAGTTGGTTCCACGATTCAGGTTCATTCTTCCAGAAGCTGTAATTATGTTCACCTCTTCTGTGTCCTTCGATTTCTCTCTTTATTTTTCCTTTCTATAAATTTCTCCTTCCAAAATTTTGAGGCTAGATCGGCTGCCTGGCCCAGTAAATGCCACAAAATTTTTTCGCGTAGTATGTCGAATATTCTTTTCCCTTGCAGCCGAGCTTGTTGGTGTTCTCTCGAACTGGCTGTTTTTTCATATTCCCATACCGCGTGCTCCGGCGTACTCTCTTCACCACATTCGCACATGCTACCAAGTCACAATATTTGGATTTCGAAGGAAACTATTATATGCCCCATGAGCAGTAACGTAGTGTACCAATTCGGGAGAGGGTTGAAGGTACTTCATCTTTAACTTCTCTACGGATGCCTACCTGGACCAGCGCTCAGGTCGGAGAATTAGGAAGGGAGGAGGAGGTTAAGTGAGGAGCGGACCAGGGGAACATGACCTTGAGTCGCCAGGTCGGAGTGAACAAGTTAGGGGGCGTCCATTAATTACATGAAGTGTTTTCAGAAATTACAAAATCCCCCCCCCCCCTCTGGTGAGATTTGGTGAGATCTGGTTGGACCCTCCCCCTAAGTTAACGTGAGATTTTGACGGGATCCCTCTCACTCCAGATCGGCCTAATAGTTTTTTGAATCTTTTTTATTTTAGCTCTTCTGCCTCCGAGAGCGGTTGTGCCCCCCCCCCCTCTTAGGTTTTTACCACCTAATAGTTGACATCCGTGTTTTTTGTAGACTTTTTTTTTGCTCTACAGTACTTTCTAGAATTTCAAAATCTTACGTGAGATTTCCGTCGACCTCTCCTCTCCCTTGGTGAGATTTCGCCGACTCCCCTCCCCCCTATTTCACCTTCACGTAATTAATTGACGCCCCTTATAGGCTAGTACGTTTTCTAATCTACTGTTACTGTATTACACCAGACACAGGATGCAACAACGATAGCCTATATGTACAGCTGGCATTGAGTATTCCAGTGTTTCCAACAACGTTGTATACTTTGTACTGATGTTTGTCAGACTGTTCTGCTTACGGAATACATAATTATGACGCAGAAACTGTTATCATTGTCCCCGTAATATTCACTATAATTTTGTTTAATTTTTTTTTCTCTTCTGGAGTAAATGTGATGCTCAATTGAAGACACAGCAGTCTGCGAATAAGTACAGAGATATATAAAAAATAGGGTAGAAATAAAATATAGAAAGTCATGTTTTGGAAAGCACACTGCTTCCTCTAACAACAGTTATCGATAACAGAGCCTCTTTTCGGAGTGGGCGTCTGGTAACTTGATAAGACACGATCAGCGCCTGCAGACTGGGTAGCCGACAACCAGCTTATCTTGTCGAGTACGCGTGGAGGCTGTGCAGGGGCTACTTTAAGCCTCGCCCCCACGCTGTCCATTAGGGTAACAAGATACGCAGACGTGTCTCCCAAGTGCCTGTCCTTCAACACCGACGCGTCAAATTCGCGCCGCCTAGGGTCGCAGCCGCGTGCTAGGAGAAAGCCTCTCAATACACCCACTGCATCGCCGGAATTTACGTACTCCAGTAGTTTAACCACCGGTAAACAACTTGATATTCTTTATAAACTCGAAGGTCGAATTCAAATAATCCTTTCAAAACACCGGTTTATGGTCTTAAAATTACGAACATTCGCTAAGATTTTTCTCAAGCATTTAATCAAATTATGACAACAATTAATGGAGGTTACTTGGAATAAAAGATTTAATCTGCAAACAAGTTTTTGCTTTGCGACTAACCAGATAAATTACATAATTCTACACAAGTACGTTTGAAATAGCAGGAAATATTTAATATTACTAATAGTACTTTCAATGCAGAAACATGAAATCCGTGATTTTGAGAGATTGTTCAGTAAAGCTGTTGAATAAAACTATTTCCTGTGGACTGCTGACACTGTGGCATTACAACATGAAATCGATGTATTTAACTGTTAGGTTGAGATGCTCCCTGGACCATATTGAGAATCATGATGCAGTATCCATTCGGTATAAATTAGGGTATCGGATAAAAACCTGGCACAAGACTGACAAACAACAGTATTCCAGATAGATGCCACGTGATCTCAATTGCGGCAGAACAAAGGATTTCAACCTCGATCAAAGGCTGCATGTGTTTGTCTACGTATACTGGTGATGGTCTGACTGTATAAAAATATATCCCAATATTTGGTCTTTCACCGCTTGGTGTAAACCAGAAATAAGAATATTCAGCAAATATTTTGGACATAAACTCAGCTACTATGTGAATCGTGATATTCAACAGTCAAGCTCGACATTCTCCAACGTTTTTCTTTCACGATCACATATTTACACATATACCAAAATGCGATTTTCGCTAAGTAATAATATCTAAAAAGGTTTAGTAATTTGTGTGACGATTCGTTTCATGTGTATATTCATAGAAATTGAAACAAATAAGCGTTTTTAAACTAAAAATCATACATTAATTTCAACGAGACGCGAAAGGACGTGCAAATAGTAATTCAGTGATGTAGATTTGCGAGTAAACCAATCGCAGACACACCACGAAATAACGCGCACATATGAGTAATTTTGCCGGGTAAGCACGATGCGGCCATGGTCATGTAATTCCAGCTGTTGTAAACAACAAACGCCGTGTCTCGAACTTGCTGAAATTCAAACTTGACTTGAATTTGACCCTTAAAGTTAACTCTGCAAAATTTGAAGAATTCCTGTTTGCTTCGAAAGCATCAAGTAGGTTTTTCTTTTTAATTGAAGCTGGGCAAACATTTTTAATGTAATCTTTGGTCTTAGTGTCTGTAACGGCCAGAGAATTTAATACAGATTCCTGATTATTAAACACTTCAGCATCTCCGAAGAAATATACTGTCAGAATACTCAATTCGGTAACATATTTGGCCTAATGCCCACTTTAAACAACCTAAAAACTCACTTACAACGAACATGAACAAAGATCATTAACGAAAGTTGTCATCAAAATATATAAAATCAAATAAAACGTAAGTTCGGTCAAGCAACAACATTAGTGAAAGTTTTAATTAAATTTAAATTAGCCTCGGCCGAAGTAACAATTGACATTCGTGGTTACAACAGAGACCATGGGTAATGTAAGTTTTTTATGTTGCTTTCGTTAGCAAAATGTTACTGAAAAGCAGTTGTTCGATTTTTTATTCATAAAGTTTATCGATATTTTTTTTAACTATGAAATTCTACGGAAACAAACATAATGAATGTATTATGGCAATTAATTTTGTAACAGTTGCTTAGGGGTATATCCATAAATTACGTCACACCTTGAGGGGGGAGGGGGTCAACTAAGTGTGACATCATGTGACAATTATGCGTGTCATAAATTTTGTGACATAACATGCATAATTTGTATCACTTATTGGCTGGTATTGCCCCAGTGTCGAGGCATACTTATTTAAACGATCATGTGGCAACTGTGGACTATATTTTTCATCATACAAAGCCACTAACCAATATGAGCAATTACATAAGAGGCAACTGGAGGGTTTTCCCATCATGAAGCTTCGTCCACAAAGCATTGCTGCTAGACGAAACAGGGAAGTTCTTTGCTTATTAAACGATGACGATGTTTTGTGGTTGGATGAAGAATGTTCCCAACACTATCGAAATCAAGAATGAAGTAACTCTTATGCCAATAGTAAAAAGTATCATGGAATGGGTTCAAAATCCATGGACACATGATGACTCAATTTTGTATCATTAACTCGTTTTTTTTATATTTTCTTAAATGTTTGATTTATTGTTGATATGATTTTTTAACTAGAAATACATAAATCATTTTGGAAGTGCTGTTTCAACTTATAAATTTAAAATTGCCAAATATGTGACGTCTCAGCAGGGGACACAAATGTGACAACCTGTGACATGGAAGGGGGGACGGGTCCAAAAACCATGAAATTCGTGTGACGTCATTTGTGGATGGCCCCTTAGCTATTAAATTGTTGACATAACCTCTAATTTGTTCTAATGATATCTCTGGGCGCTGTTAATTTGTGAGCGAAGGCTGACGCGTGACACCATTATCCAGCCAATAGCTATCGAGGTGATGAAGTGAGGGAGTGAGCTTAGGAAATTATATAGTAGATCTAAGATGGAATTCGTTCCGTCCTCCGTTAGGGACTGGCAACAACTGTGGCGGCCTAGTTTATACGAGGCGGTGTAACAGGTGCCGCGTCGTCCCTAGTTTGCCTCGTGTTCTGGCAAGCTGACAGCTCGGAGCACGTGTTGGGCAAGTCGGTCCTTACGTCAGGCGGTGCTCGTTTCCCGAAACTAGCGCCAAGAGTTGACCTAAGTAGTTACCACCAGCAGGAGCGCCCTCAAACACGGTGACGTAGGTGCAACATGCGTGGCCGACATTCACAGAACACCTGCTGGCTAATGAAGAGACAAGGGAGAAATCTTTCATCTCAAACACTAGGCGTTGTCGCAATGGTACGGTCATGTCAACTTGACACAGTCTCGTGTGTGAGCTCATCTCTCAACGCAGCTGCTTTTGGTTAAATAGACGTACGGAGATTCACTGTAGCTGTGTCCCGTACTAGACGTGATGCTTGGTTCAGTTGGTTGCGGCACCGTGATAGTGTCCTGTGTCTTACTTTGGTTAGATGGTTCGATTACTGGTAATGAGGAATTTTCGTCTTCAGGGCTTTGACGCCAGGCTAGAAGAAGTAGTTGTGACGTTTTACAATCTTCTAATGGTCCTGGGTTAAATCCTAAACTTCTTCGCCGTGCGTATAGTGTGAGAGCATACGACACTGTTGATAGCGATTCGTTCGTCGGGTGGGCTTTAGGTATCATTCGAAAGAGTAGACCTAAATGGGCCGGAAAAGGATTTCATCTTCTCCCTTCTTCCATCTTTCATTCATTCACAACATAAACAACGACCTACACTGAGCATAGACACATGGTAGTCACTCACATAAAACAATATACATGCAAATTCACTTTCGTCACGGGAGAAAACAAGGGGAAAGCACTCTACTTTAAATTTTCCAAGAAAAATTACCAATCAACCACTTATTTTTTTTTTTACTTATGGCCTTACGCCTCGTCGACGTGGAGGTCATTAGACGCGGGATGGGACTGGGGGTGAGGAACGGGAAGGAATTCGGCCATGGCTTTATGAAGGAAGCATCCCGGCATTCGTCTGTGGGGAAACCATGGATTCGAACCGGTGTCCTAAATGCCAGACGAAAGCGTTACCCACTCACCCACCAAGCTCGGTCCCAACCAACCAAATAATTGAGAAAAACAAAGAATGAATCAATAATGTGGGAACTCTAACACATGCGCGTGAGCTTTCGAATTCCGAAATTTTTTTACAGTTGATCGTTAACGAGGTTGTTAGAGTCGGTAGAGTATTTCTGATTGGCAAGGAAATCCACCAGTGGTGTTTATGAAGGAACGTTTGCCCCGAGGATACTTTTGGTAAAACATGGGAAAATACGACTAGCTGGAAAATTAATATAACCCGGTTTCTGCCAAATGTTAGGATTTATCGCTTAAGCACCACGCTGAGTAGCATATTTTCGCCACTTACCTAGGTTTATGCTGTGAGGAAGAAGTGTGTTTGTTGCCTGCAACTGTTATACGTGTCGTTAAATTGTAAACTGAAATAGTAAAGCCAACTAACGTGAGAGAGAAAAAATATCTTAGTTGCGACACTTAAACAATTAGTCTTTTTACATAATTCAAGGTCTTCAGGCTTTAGTCTGATCTCTCTTCTCAATTATACTGTCTGTTGGTAGTGTTTCTTTTGTTTTTGTTTAAATGGAATTTCGAGATGGTATAAGTTATTTTACGCTGCATTTAGCTAGTATGTCATTATTAAATCATATTTCTCCCCAGCTCTATGCTAACGAAATAGCGGTGCAGTTAATCTTACAGTATCCAAGTTATTTGGATGATTATTACTCATTACAGTGTTGCTTACGGGTGTGGATTAAAAAAGTACATGATAATTACAGATTAGCCACGTTTGTGTGTTTCGCAGTTTATTATCATGCAAAAAAGGATAAATTTTATCCTTTTACAAAATAATCAGTTAGATTATAAGACAACAACTCGTCCGATACGAGTAATTGAGCCCTTAAAGCTTAAACGAAGCAACTGGGGAATTTTTTGTTGCACTTTACAACCGAACTATAAATTACGTTGAAATCTAAGTAACAAACTTCCATTTGAAAATAAATTAATTGGCGGGTCCTTCGTCTAGTATTAATGAACGCGGTAATATTTGTACCCGGATCAACAGAGCTTACAGCTGAAAATCAGCTTCACAACATTTCAAAACTTACCAGCAGTTGGGGAATACCCAATAATATAGAGGTTTCCGAAGGTTTTTTTGTACCACATACATATTCCGTCAAAAAAAAAGCTCTCGCGCCACAATTTTATTATTAAAAAAACGTATATCCTATTTCTCAGTGCTAACAATAACATCTCACAGGATACTCGCTAAGTATGTGATGATAGAATAAAGATTTTCAACCTTAAGACGCGGTGAAGGAGACATAGTACTTGGGACAGTGCAAAGCTTGGGTAACATCGACTCAAGCGGAAAAGACCCCCCCCCCCCCCCCCCCGCTCACATGATTTTAGTATTCCCCCCTCCTCCCCCAATTTGTGGAATCTATTATGTAGGGGAACGCTGTTTGGCACTATAGCTCCGAATCTGTCATATGTAGCAAAATCCATTACAACTATTGCACAGACGAAAGATCAAAGTTTTCATGCCGACTGGTCCGTGGTGTTTTGTAGACAGCGGAGAGCGAGGGGAAAGGAACAACACTGGATTCATTTGAATTGATTTCTGCACATCTGTACCACATCCGAACCCAAGAAGCTAATACTATCACTGTAGTCTAGATCTGCAGTAATTTTAAAGATTTCGTGTAAAGGGTTGTGTGGCATGATGGTGGTGAAGTTGTAGGGGACTAAGGCTGAAAACAAACAAAATTCAACTGAAGACCCAATCAGTAATAACAAGCTGTTGGAAAGATCGTCTCAATAATTATCCAGTGGCAACGGTGAAACATGATATAAGCAAATCAAGCTTTTGTCAGGAACGAAAGAAAGTCGCGGTGGTGGCCCAAGCGCATTGACGATGACGCGAACGACGGGAAAATGAATGTGCGCTTGCATGAATCGTCTTAGGCTACCGTTACACTGCAAGCGAATTCGCGCGAACTATCCTTCGCACGAAGTCGCCGGAGAAGTGGTTTATTTCAACCTTTGTGCGATTCAAAGCGATTTTATTTAGTAGTCTAACAAAATTTATCAGAGGCTCAGGCTCGACTGGTGAAAATTTAAGAATATGGATATTGAAGAAGAATTTTATTTAGCAGAAAACCCAGTTTTGAAGCTCCTTCCATTTGAAAAGAAGAAGAGGGGTTAGTAAAATTTTCTTTAATGGTCATTTGAGTGAATATTTTCAAATTTTTTAAGAATTAAAGAGCCAACCACTGAACGACACGTACTCATATATATTGAATGAATTAGAGGAAGAAATAAGAAGGCAGAGAATGTATTTCACCATCTGAAAATCCACAATATTCTTCTGTCAGACACCAAACATATCCATAATAATTTAAATACGACAGAAATAGTCAAAGATGTATTCGCGTGTGATGAAACCTTTTACAACTATACGGAATCTACAGCAATTGTCTCAGCCTACAATGGAATCGCTCCATTCGCGCGAAAAAAAAGAAGAAAAACAGTTTGCACTTCCAGAGACAATAAGCGTTTCGCGCGACCAATTCCGCTTTTACTGTAACCGCCTGCCTATGCTTGTATGGGACTGTTTATTCGGGCGAATCCGGGAGATTGTACTGTTACCGTAGCATTAAGGTGGATACACACTAGGTGAACGCAAGCAAACGCATACGGCCGAATCTGTGCGGCGTTTGTTAAGAATTAGCTTGTTGTCCACATTACAACGAAGGAATGCGTTGTTTGTCATTATTTCATGTTCGCGGGTTTATGCAGTAAGAATATTTTTATACCTACCACAAAAATGGCGGTAGAAGATGACTTAATCATTGCTAGTGTGTCGTACATTATTATTTATTAAGGAGGCGAATAATGTAACACGAAGACGCTGGAGATCACTTTGACGGTGGTGCATCAGTTCTGTGTTCGAAAGTAGAAATGTGTATGGACTATGGAGGGACAGACTTGATAGATGATCTCACAGCTTAAATTGGATCTGGACATTTTGAAAGTTTCCGCAGAATTAAGTTGACCGACTTTGAAACGTTATTGCAGCAGATTGGTCCGAAGATTTCAAAATGCCAGTTTTTACTCTATCCCTTGGTTCAAATTAACGTATTTAAAAGCAAACCATGACGATTTAAATACGATATCAGCTACAGAGTCGGTTTTAAATGAATTTTCCTGTTTTATAACGTTCACGCCTAAAGGATACCAATTGAGATTTCCTTTACGTGTCTTTTGAGTCACATTTCTTAATATCACTAATTTCGTTCCAGGCATCATGTTTCCTTATTTTTTTTGTAATCGATAGGAATAGGGTTGGTTATATAATTCTGTTAATTTTAAGGAATTCGAGATAGACCACTTGATGTTCCATACAAAACAAGAAAAGCGTTCTTCTTGACGTACACACTATAACCAAGCCGAAAACGTGTGGACTGCATTTTGCTTTGATGTACCGCCTTCCGAGCGAAACCGAGCGCAGGCAAACGAATGCGGTCGGAAGCGTTCATTCGCCTTCGTTTTCACGTACACACTGAGTGAAGGTATGCTTTCGCTCGTGTGCGGTCGTATGCGTTCGCCTAGTGCGTACCCACTCTGCGAGAGAAATAAGCGCTGTGAACGTAGAAATCGCGGTTTTTCATTTTTGCTTAGTTGCAAACTGTTGTGCCCGCTACCCTTGTGGCTGTGTGGGAGCGTGCGGAACCGCGCGGCACGATGCGTCGACTGCGCGCGTATGCCAGCTGGCTCGCGGGGCCTGCCTCATGACGCAACGCTTGTGTAAGCGCAGGGGCGACGCGCCGAGAAAGCACACGGGGCACTTTCTCTGGGCACTGTGTCGCAAACCAGCTGACGAGTGCAGGGCGACTAGCCCCGGCCGGCCCAGCAACCAGTGCACGCGACTCCCCAGATCCACTCACCTTGCTCCAAACTATCACGCACGGGTCGACATGTGGTTCTGGCCACACCACCTCCTCCACCCTACTGCCAAAGTATTACAGGAAAATACCATAGTACAGTTGCTGTTTATGTTTTTTGTTTTTTACTAGGTAAAAAAATCGCATCTGGTTACTAAGGACAAACAATAACAGTTTGCCAGTTGGAGTTTACGAGCTTTTGGGCTGTTTTTTAAATTTACCTGTGCGAATTTTTGGTAGGTCCCCAATCTCCGCTGGAAAAACTACACAGTTTACTGGTGTTTCTAAGTGTAAACCAGCAGTTCGGCGGAGTGTACTAAAGAGCTTAAGGAGTGATGCGAATGGTGCAGGTGAACCGACCATTCTGAATACTGTTGTTGGACGTTCTTCCGTCCGACCATTCAGGTTTCGGTTTCCCGAAATTACTGCAGATCATGGTCGGATTTCTTCCCTTCTTTGTTCCTCATCCTTTTCCGGCTGTAATGACATCAACATCGACGAGACGTAAAGTCCGGAGAAACGAAAATCCGGCGCTTTAACCATGTTTCGCTTTGTAGACAGCCGGACACCATGACACCGCCTTAGCTAGTCAGCCACCAGGTGGGTCTAGTCAGCAAGCTGGCTTTCTCCATCAGAAAAGTGGTGGGTACCTCTGGTATTTTTTCTTTTTCTACCGGGATTCAAACCGATGACCTCTCATGAGAAATGTGCGCGTGGAAACTATAGTTTACTTAACAAGTGATCATCTATAAGGAAGGTGCACACAGTCACATGTCAGACTCATATATGTCAACCTGTTCTGACTACAAAGAATTAAGTTAAATGTCAGAAATTTAGCCAGGGGCGCTACTTGGGAAGCAAAATTACAACCGATGGCCGAAGCAGGAATGATGTTAAAAGCACAATAGCACTAGCAAAAAAGGAGCCTTCATGAAAAACAGAAATCTTTTACTTTCAAATATTGATCTACGAATTAGAAAGAACTTTTTAAAACTCTACGTGTGGAGCACAGCACTTTATGGTAGCGAAACATGGACTTTAGGAATACCAGAAAGAAAGAAAATTGAAGCATTTCAAATGTGTTGCTACAGAACAATGCTGAAAATTAATGGACAGACAAAGCACGAAATGTTGGAAATAATTGGTGAGGAAAGAAGATTGTCGAAGAAGCTTACAGAAAGAAAGGACAGGTTGGTAGGTCACATTTTGAGACATGTTGGATAGATTAATTTGTCAGTGGAGGGAACAGTCGAAGGTAAGAACTATAGACAAAGAGATTAGAATATATGAAGCAGATAATTGTGGACGTGGGTTGTAAAGGTTTCGTAGAGATGAAGAGGTTAGCACAAGATATGAAGGGATGGAGGATTGCATCAGGCCAGTCGAAAGACTGATGAAAACAAAAAAAAAAAAAAAAAAAAGGTCCCTAGCCTCTAACTGTGGTGCAGGCCCTCATATATATAATTAAATTAATAAACCTTTTAATGAAAAATATTAAGTCATGTAATAATAGTAAAATATACGAGAATAACTTACTGAAGGATCGAAAGTTTGAAACGTGCTTTCTGCATTGTTTCCGAGACTGAAGTTAACAAGTGATACTCGCACATTCAATTTTTGCTTGATCGTCTGACAAATTGAAAGAACAGGGCACAGAATTTCAAATCATTAGCGCTGGTTGCTTATTAGGAGACTCTAGCCTCTTCGTCGGTGGTTTAGGGACTTCTTTTAAAACACCCTATACTGATGCAAAGATTTATAATTCAGATATGCAGATGTGAAACCAATAAGAACATGGCGATTTTAATATCACTATTAATTATCTCACACGATTATTGAAGCACGAACAGGAATTAAGAGTTGAAATTTGTATATCTTACTGGGCTTAAAATTGGGGACGGTAGTTGTTCCGTTTGAAATGGTGCTTGGATTAAAGGAAAAAGTTACATAATACTTATATGCTCTATGTAATAGATTAGTTTTAAAAATAAACACAAAAAAGGTTAGATCACAGAAAAGCGGTCATATTTAAGCATCTACAGGATAAGACGACATGGTCTCTGCGCCAGTAATTATTGGGAGTATATAAAGTTTCTATTCTAGAGTCTCTTCAATTACGAAAATGGAAACCTCAATATCCGTCTCCATTCTGTACCTTCATCAATTATTGTTGTGGTGTAAAGTGTTTCCCGCGGTATACCGTTGCCAAATAGTGCGTTAAAGGCAAAATTTCTTGTGCCGCCGTTGGGGAACATCCATAAACTACGTGGCTTGGTCTAGGAAGGTAAGGGTTGAGTGGAAAGCTACGCTGGGCTACATGAGGGGAAAGGGGGGGGCTGCAGAGCCAAGGAAAGTAGCTTTTCATTTATATTATTTGTCACAATTAAAATGAGGTACAGAACACTCAGCAGCAAGTGAATACTTATTCCCGTCATATAATGATCTCCGCATGTACAAGTAATTTAGGATAGTCTGACAAGAGAAAATAGTACAAAATGTCATCTGGAATGAATAGGGAAAAAGCTGGGGGCAAGGGGGGGTGGAGGGGGGTAGAGGCAAAAGCCACGTCGGGCTACGTGGGGTAGGGGAATTCATAGGAAGCCAAAATGGAGCTACGTGGTTTATGGACGATCCCTTAGTGAGTAATCTCGAGAAAACCAGGAACAAGCCATGACCTTAGTCACTTCATTGGAAGAAAACACACTGGAAGCTTCTGGGACTAATTTGACTTTGATGTCAGTGTTGTTGGTGTAGGGGGCTTGAGGATTTATAAACACCTCGTTATGTTTTAAATCTTCTGTACTTTTTTTCCAAAATTTCAGTTAGGTGAAATAAACTTAATTGCTAAAACTTATGGAGTAGGAAGATGCAAATATCCACGTTGTGGCAGTACAGTGGAAGAATCGTTTAAATGTGCCGTTCAGTGTCGAGGCTTTCAATTGTACTCTCGTGAATCGTGTGAAAGGTTTTCTGACGGGATTATCGGCGCACCGTAGAACTAAAGTACTTTGAATGCGGAATGGTAGCCGGCACTAGGCGCATCAAGTTTTACATTTCGGAAATTATTCTAGAGTTAAAAATACCTCGTTCCGTAGTGACAAGAGTGTTCCGTGAATATGTAATTTCCGGCATTACCTCCCGCCATGGACAACGCAGTAACCGACAACGACTAATTAATGTCTGAGACCAGAACCGAGCGTGGTGGGTGAGTGGTTAACGCTCTGGCCTCGCATTCGGGAGGATGGCGGTTTGAATCCCGTCCGGGCATCCACATTGATTCCCCAAATCACTCCAGGAGAATGCCGGGATACTTCCTTCAAAAGGCGATGACAAAATTCCTTCGCGTTCTTTGTTCCCCACCACTAATGACCTCGATGTCGACGAGGCGTAAATCCATAAGTAAAAAAAAAAAAGTCGAAACCAGCAACGGTGGAGATAGTGTCAGTGTTGACACACAGGCAACACTGCGTCAAAGAACAGGATACTCCGTGTAGGATGTACAACAGACCTGTCCGTGTGGACAATACAATAAATTTGGCGTTGATGGGATATTGCAGCAGAAGACCGACACGAGTGTCTCTGCTAACAAAACGCCATCGGCTGCAGTGACTCTTATGGCCTCTTGAACATCTCGGTTGTTCCCTAGATGACTCGGAAAATTTTGCTGGGAAAAAAGAGTTACGATTCCTGTAGGTAAGAACTGACGACAGGTTTTTTTAAATTGCTTTCGGCATCTTAGGCCATACAGCCAGCCCGTTAGTAATTATGTCACTGAGTGCTTTCAGTTTCTCCAGTACGAATTTTTACCAGCTGATTAGACACACCACAGGACGGAAATGACATCCACAGACACAATACTTAACACCCATGCCCGCGGCCGGACTCGAACCGGTGACCTTCGGCACGCGGAGCTAGTACTCTAGCCCCTACGCTACCGAGGCCGGCGGCCACAGGGTTCGAGTTTGACGCAGACCCCACGAGGCCTTGAGCCCAGAGATTGCCAGGAAGACACTATGCAAGCTGGTAGTGGCTCCATTCTGGTATGAGCTACGTTTAATAGTATGGGCTGGGACCTCTGGTCAAAGTGAACAGACCATTGACTGCATATGGCTATGTTCAGCAACGAGGAGTCCATTTGAAGCAATTAATGATCTTCATGTTCCCAAACAAGCATGAACATTTTCGGGAATGTGATGCACCATGTTACTTGTACAGTTCCAACGGCGGCCACCTGAATCATCAGACACTAATTCAGTCGATCATATCTTGGACACGATCGAAAGGTCAGTTCCTGCACCGGCAACATTTTCGCAATTATGGACGGCTGTAGAGGAGACATGGCTGCATGTTTCTTCAGGGAACGTCCGACGAATTATTGAGTCAATACCACGGCGGGTACTGCACTTCGCCGGGAAAAAGACGGTCCCCCATGATATTAAGAGTTATCCCATGACTTTTGGCCGTTCATTGTATATTCTTTCCGAGGCTCGTTTTAATTATGAAAACAACACTTTTTCTTCTCTATTCTGTTGGCTTGCTAAGCCTATCACAGAAGAGGATTTTCTGTCGGGGTTTACTCTCCTATCCTTTGAAGATCCCTTTTCACCACAAGGCAGTGGGGCGTGATTTTGGGGCTGGAAGAAGCACAACAGATTTAGTATTTGCCTCGAGAATGCTGGTAGAAAAATATTGGGAAAAATGTAATTATTGTGTTAATGGACCTTGAAAAGGCATACGATAATTTTCCTAGATCAACTATCTGTAAAAGTCTAAGAAAACTTAAGATACCAGAGTACCTCATTAGAAAGATCCAGAAACTGTACAATAACTGCAAGATCTGTGTCAATGTTGGGGATGGTTACTCTGAATGGTTTAGTACAACCAAAGGAGTACAACAAGGAAGTGCCCGTTCACCCCTTATATTCATAGCGGTGATTGATAACATGTTAAAAGAACTAATGAGAGCAATCAATAGAAATCTACAGGCTTTGGTGTTTGAGGATGATGTGGCCGTATGGGATGAAACCGAAGAAGGAATACAAAACAAACAGAAAATGAGGATTAATAAGTTTGAAGAATATGGAATGAAATTGAACTAAAAAAAAAAAAACGTAGCACTAATAAAATTGTAGTTTAAAAAACTAAAATCACGCTTTCGTAGTAATGTGAACTAAAAGGTTAAAAATAATATTTAAATATAAAAATTTTGTTTAACAGTGATAGGGCGTCCCACAATTCAGGATAAATTAATTTTTTTGAATAAGCTTAAAGAATAAAGTCACTGATTATAAAATTAACTTTAATGTAAAAAAGCATGGGGTGCTATTTCAGTTGTCTTATATTTTTTGTCGTTGGCTGTTTGTAAAGACAGAGTCATTGTCAAAAGTTATGTAGAGCGCACCCCACGCTTTTTTAACATTAAAGTTAATTTTGTAATCAGTGTCTTTATACTTTAAGCTTATTCAAAAAAATTAATTTATCCTGAATTGTGGGACGTCCTATCACTGTTAAACAAAAATTTTATATTTAAATATTATTTTTAACCTTTTAGTTCACATTACTACGAAAGCGTGATTTTAGTTTTTTAAACTACAATTTTATTTTTAACTTTTTAGTTCAAATAGTTTAAAAAGTATGTTTCTTACTGTTGGCTTTTCTTCGCCAATCTCTCTTTTTCTTTGAGTTGTAGTTCCACGAGCTAAATACAATTAAATGACAGCTCAGCCAGAGGTCCAATAGCAGGGTAAATGTGGAAGACTACTCTTCTATAATAGTACGAAGTAATGTTTCGAATACTCACTATTCAACATCACGTTAAGTGGCTGCAGACAGAGAAACCTTTCTGGATAGGAGACAGTGGAAGACGATCGTCGTCAGCAACCAAGGCTCGTGAAGTAATGTTTGGAATACTCACTATTCAACATCACGTTAAGTGACTGCAGACAGAGAAACCTTTCTGGATAGGAGACAGTGGAAGACGATCATCGTCAGCAACCAAGGCTCGTGAAGTAATGTTTGGAATACTCACTATTCAACATCACGTTAAGTGACTGCAGACAGAGAAACCTTTCTGGATAGGAGACAGTGGAAGACGATCGTCGTCAGCAACCAAGGCTCGTGAAGTAATGTTTGGAATACTCACTATTCAACATCACGTTAAGTGACTGCAGACAGAGAAACCTTTCTGGATAGGAGACAGTGGAAGACGATCGTCGTCAGCAACCAAGGCTCGTGAAGTAATGTTTGGAATACTCACTATTCAACATCACGTTAAGTGACTGCAGACAGAGAAACCTTTCTGGATAGGAGACAGTGGAAGACGATCGTCGTCAGCAACCAAGGCTCGTAAATCACACCCGGGAAACTGGAGATGGGGTGTGCACTAATGTCGCGGCTGCATTTGCCTAACTCTGTAATCCCATCAAGTATAGGATACACTGACAACGTGGTGAGAGTGAAATTATTGAATTTTTATCGGTTCTTAATAAGTGTGCAAAATTTAAAACGATTCGGACGTCAGGAAGCGGGTAAACACTGAAATGAAAGATTCCATTACATGGCAACCATTTTTCTATTGTTACCGTCAGAGCAACGAGAATAGCAGGACGTTGCTAAGAGACTACTGTATTGTCAACGGTTCTTAAAACGTGTACAAAATTTTTATGTTTTTACTGTCAACGTAAGCAGAATATCAAGACATAGCTATGAAATTATTGTATTGTAATCAGTTATCAATACATGAGCAAAATTTCAAACAACTCGGACAATCTTTAATTGGGTTAAAATTATATTGCAAAATTCCACGACATCCAACCATTTTTCTGTTGTTACTGTCAAAGTAATGAGCATAGCATGATATAGCTATGAAATTATTGTATTGTCACCGGTTCTTAATATGTGTGCCAAATTTCAAACAGCTCGGACATCGGGAAGTGGGTCAAAATGGAGTTGTAAAATTCCGTTACATTCATACATACATACATACATACATACATACATACATACAAGTCAAGCTAATATAAAGCGTGTAAAAATAAGACGAAAAAATACAGACTGTCATATAAATTTACAAGACCACCAAGTTGATGTTGTTGACAAATTCAGCTACCTGGGGAGCATAATTTCTAGTAACGGTAGAAGTGAGTTAGAAATAATGAATAGAGTAACCAAAGGAGCCAACTTCTACAGTACCGTGCGGGGCTTACTATGAGACATGAAGGTTCCCAGAACAAAAATTGTCTTGTAAAAATCATATCTCATTCCTATTCTCACATGCACACTAACATCAATGGACCTTAACAAGATCCAAGCATATGAAATGAAGTTTCTTAGAGCGGCTCTCCAGAAAACTAGACTTGACCACATAAAGAATGATGAAATTAGATCAAACCTATAGCTAACGGAATCCATGGAAGAAACACTTAGGTCATCAAGACTTAAGTAGTTTGGGCATGTCAAGAAAATGACTAGAAAAGACTATCAAAACTTAATTGGAAAAAAAGATAGTGGGTAAAAGACCAGTCGGAAGACCAAGAAGAAGATGGGCAGATCAACTGAAGGAGGACATAGGGAGAAGTGGCTGGAACTGAGAATATATCACAGAGAAACCTTTCTGGACAGGAGACAGTGGAAAACGATCGTCTACAACAACCAAGGCTCGTAAACCACACCCGGGAAACTGGAGATGGTCCGCAGCGATAATGATGATGGTGATTGTATATTCTCCATTGATATCAGATAAATCCTTTTGAAAAAAAAAATGTAGCTGAATGTATGGATAACCAGTGAAATGGTATGCCTACATTGAAGAGGTAAATAAACATAGCAATCATAACTTTAACAACGGGAACTCTTTAATCATGTGCCAAACGGTTACTTATTTACATTACAGTCTATTTAAGGATTTCATTTAACGATATTCAGGTACAGTACAACGTGTATTGAAAATTGCTGAGCGGTTGCAGACGTCGGATGAATGACCGTCGCATTTGTCAAACATCTGCCAGCCGTATAGCTGAGTACGCACATCAACTGACTACCAAGTGGACGGCTGTGATTCGAATCTCGATGAAGCCGAGGCTCTTGAGAACCTTTCAGTGAAATCCTTCCGAGAGTGCTGACCATTCTTCTTTGTCTCCAGTGCCAACAATTTAGAGTATTACGAAATCGGAACTCCACCACCGTTTTTCCTTACTTATGGCTTTACGCCTCGTTGACGTGGAGGTCATTAGAGGCGAGATGGGACTGGGGACAAGAAACGAAAAGGAATTCGGCCATTGCCTTTTGAAGGGAGCATCCGACATTCACCTGGAGTGATTTTGGAAAACCATGGGAAACCGAAATTTGGATGCCCGGACGGTGATTCGAACCGGCGTCCTCCTGAATGCGAAGCCAGGGCGTTAACCGCTCACCCACCACGCTCAATCCCTTTTTTCCTATCGACTTATACAGCCGTGACTTTTGCCGTTTGCTACTCTTTTACATAAAAATTAGGGCTTTACCGTTCTTCGACAGGGGGTTCATTATAGCCGGGAGAGGATTACAGATAAGGGACGGGTAGGAAATCCGCATGCTAATCTCGAAAGAAACATCACGGCGTTGAGAGTGGGTGATTTGGATCGAAAATTGAACCCAGACCCTCCACAGTGACCAATGCCATACCCAAACACTACAGCTCAGTTTTTTCGTCTTGGATACTGCAGTATAGTCTCGAAGGTTTATACGTATTTACAGTAGACACAGATTGTGGTATGTGTTTTATATTCATTTTCAGATCAAATTTTTGACGAAATGTAGGTATTCGCTCAAAATCGATTTGTATTCCGTCAGCATTGACGTGATAGCTGTACACATATAGAGTAGTTTCTCTCTTCAAGCAACCAATTTGGTAGATCAAGAAGTCCTGGCTGTGTACTTCGTATAGTTTTGGAGGTAGTGTTTTTATTATTCCATGTATTATTTCGACTCGCGGAAAGCTTGTGATTCATGGTGATGACTTCTGCGTTTAAGACGGATTAATGATACCAGCCGCTTGTTTCACGTCCGATCCCTCATTCTCGTACTCTGAGCGAAAAGGATGAAACAATAATAATTTCATGTGATTTTCATGGTTGGGTGAAAGAGTTTTTCCATTGCATAAACAATACTTCTCTATCGTAACCACCTAATGTAGTCTGGTGATCCTTCGAGATAAAGGGGACCTACAATTTTACGTAGACTCTGAAAAACGGAAGCGTTCTGACGTACTTTCAGCACACAAAGTAATCTTTGGTAGAGATGAAGGATGAGTTAATATTCTTTAAAAATAACAGCCGAGACCAGAGATCTATTAGTAGGGTTCTGATCTTTATGTCCGAAATATTTGAGAAATATGCAGGCAAATATGACCTAAAAATGACAAAATATGACCTAAAAATGACAAAATATGAACAAACACTTAAATTTACTATACATCAAAACATGCTCAATTATTTTATCTAGTAGTGTCGCTTTCATGTAGACAGTATAATTTCCTTCCGTGCACTCACTGCACCATTGGGAAATTAAATTTTAAATCGTTTTGTTGAAGTCATATAATTTCAGATAATTTACAGAATAGAATTCTCATCTGTACTAAAATACTCCTCTCTAAATTCCCCTACGTAACTTTCAGTAGATTTTACTTTCGGAATGGGGGTAGGTCAACTCACTGATCCATGGCAGATTTAACAATGACTGAGGATATTCCATTGAGATATTGATTGACGCGGATCGAAAGAAGCATGCTTCTGCTGCATTGTCGAGACTAAAAGGCGGGCGGAACATAACGTTTAGAGAGTGACGATAATGTATAACGTTAATTCTTGGCTGGTGAATTCTGACCACAGTGAAAATGAGTTTTTTTCCCCACCTTTATAGTTCTGTAAATAATTATCCTAGTTTCTTCTCATCTATATCTAGTGAATTCCCGGTACTATTAAAAAAACTACGAGGTTTTCCCTCAAAATATGACCATAAATATTATCGAAATATGACCAAAACTAGGAAACTGGTCTGAAAATGCATTTATATGCTACATAAAATACATTTAAATACAATCAGAAACGCTGAATCAGTGTTTAATTCAACATTTCAGCTCAAAAAGTAGGCAGCAGAAAAATATGACTTGTCCTAAAGATCTGACCAGTTAGACACCTCAACCTCTGAGCAACCAAACTTCTGCTGAGGCGTGGAAATTAAAACTGTCGCTATCTGTTTTTGAACAGCGCCAGTCTTATCCTTTAGAATACATGTTAATTCTTTGTGTACATACTGAATCGGAAATCAGAGATCGTCCCATCAATCGTCTTGGTGAATTAGAAAAACCGTAATCGGAGAGGTCGCTACGCAATGCCCAAGATTTTTTTTTTTTTTTTAACTGGTTAATGTCTCTCAACAGCGAGGTCTTTAGAGACGGGAAAGGATGGGGTGCAAGGAATGGGAAGGAATTCGGCCATGACCTTTTTGAAGGAAGCATCCCGGCATTTGCCTGGAGTGATTTGGGAAACCATGGAAAACCAAAATCTGGATGAACGGACGGGGATTCGAACCGCCGTCCTCCCGAATGCGAGGCCAGAACGCTAGCCGTTACACCACCTCGCTCGGTGCCCAAGATGTCGACGTAGGTCCTCTGTACTCCCCAGGGTCTAGCACCAAGGTTCTTTAATGCACTCAGAATAACTGGAAGTTACATTTTCACCACTACTCAGAAGTTCTCGGAGTTAGGCCTATCTTCTCGTTAACAAACTGAAAATTCAGTTCTACGGTATGAACAAGTGGTTTTAAAATTTTCGACACTTTTTATTTTTTTAACTGCTTAACGTCTATCAACAGCGAGGTCTTTAGAGACGGCCAGCGTTCACTGCGTGAAGTTTCTCGAGCTTTAGCCGCTATCAGCACTTGTGTAATGAAAGGTGTTGACGAGGTGAAGGTGTTAAGTTGGAGCTGGTATGCTGACAGGGCCCAGGGAGAGCGGTTGAAGACGATGATCCAATGTTGAGCTCGGGAGTTGCGTAATTCACGTCGCGTTGCGTGTCGTGGCGTGGCATGCGTGCGGACTGCGTGCCTAGCTGGCACAAACACTATCGCAACAAGTCGCTACGCACTGAAACACTAACGCCGAAAGCAAAGAGGCCGTCATGTATTCTTCGTTTTTGTTTTGCTCGTGGCTTTACGCCTCATTGATGTGTTCATTTCGAAGCGGGAAAGAACTGAGGGCAAAGAACGGAATTTGAGCATGGCCTTTTGAAGGAACCAATCCGGCATTCTCCTGGAGTGATTTCGGGAAACAATCTAAAACCGAAAACTGGATTGCCGTATCGTAAGTCGAACCTACGTCCTCCCGAATGCGAGGCCAGAGTGGTAACGCTCACCCACAACGCTCTGTTTTCTTCATGTCAACAACCTAAATATTACTATAAATGTAAATATATTTTTAGAGGACTGTAAAGCTTGCTTTGGTACTACACTGTCATAGTACATGGGTGCTACGTTCAGTCCTAAGTGTCAGGGACTGTAACGACGCACGTGATGATGATATTTGGATGCTGTGGAAGCCTTTATTGTTGCAATGACTCGTGTCACTTCCACGAAATTTATAATTGCATTAAAACGCAGCATTAGAACGAGCCTATCAAAAAATACAATTAAAATGGTTGGTAGTGAAAAAGCTCCTTAAGGTGTTATAAACAAAAAATATTCACACACTTTGGAAATTACTGCCAAAGCGGCTTAAAATGAAATTTCAGTTAAATGTTTTGCTTTGTGTTTAATACGAAAAAATTTCATTTGAGCATAATATAGGAAAGTAGGTTTTTTCTATTAAAGTTCATCCAGGGTTTAATAACGAAGTTCACCTTGAATACTTAGTAATGTTGCTAAAACAACATTAACAGACTTAACGCTTTAGACTGAATGAGGCTCCTTTTTTTTTCTTTTTTTTTTTAAATTGTAGTTAGATGTATCTGTTATCTGTGTTTGTAATTCATTCCTGAAATATGTTTAACAGTTTTCTAATGTTGCTATCTTTTCTATGTGATAAAGTAAATTATTGTAGTCTTGGGACTTGGTGACAGAGTTTCAATTTGCCGCGCAATCCGCCTGTGCCGTAGCTGCACGTGCAATTCAACGTGGAATCTCAACCACATACTTGCACAACCAAAGTGAAGACCGTAAAAATTTTTGGCTGCACCGGGACCCTGAAGTTTGAAGGCGATCGCATATTTTTTTTAAAAATTATTCATTACAACTGTTTAAAGGGGAAATATATTTCATTTGATTGTCAATGCTATCGTCAATGTTCCCTTTGAGTTATCAAATTTGGATTCCAGTACTGAGAGACAGTTTAACATCACACATTGACACTGACAGCTGAGCTACCATATCGCTGTTCCAAGAAATAGTTTTCACAAAACGTTAACGAAACAGAAACTTGTCTCTGCTAGCGCGTATGATCTTATCTCCCAGATAGAAGCCCTTTGTTTTTCCCTTCACTGTTAAAATACGCTATTGGAGAGAAAAGAAGTTTGTGGAAGAGGCACACAGAAAGTAAAGACAGGATGGTGTGTCTCATTTTGAGACATGCAGGATTGGATTGTTTGTTAGTGGAGGGAACAATCGAAGGCAGGTACTGTAGAGGAAGACAGAGGTTGAAATATATAAAGCAGATAATTGAGTACATAGGTTGTAAGGGGTATGTTGGGATGAAGAGGTTAGCACAAGATAGGAAGGGACGGAGGATTGCATCAAACGAGTCAAGAGAATGATAACAGGAAGAAGAGTAAGAACACGATAGCAGCAGAGACTCTATGAAGAGTTCATTATGACATTGGAATAGGGAGAAACAGTTTTGTATGGCGGAAACAAAATTTGTTACTCGCAAATGCTGCTCCTGATATATATCCCTCACCCACGACGTTCATTAACAGTTTAACTTAAATTCCTCAAAAAAGTCATTGAATGACTTATGGAGGATAGTCATTGAATGACTTATGGAGGATAAGGTGTCTCAAATTAACGATGCAACAATACCAAACTGGTCGACATCCTATAGCTTAAAAACTGAATACTAAATTTCATTATTTAAATCTGATATTATGTTGAATATGTTTAGGACCTCTGTATTTGTTCTCTGTGTGTACCTGAAACCATAAAAATAAAACAATAATGTTGTCAGGAGAATGCATTACCATTTAGCAACAAACAACTTGTTTTCGCCACTTTAGGTCATGTATAAAGTACACACTCGCTGGATTTTGCAGGTACATGCTGCTGCTAGTAACAAGCGGTTTATATAACTTCAACGGAAACTGCCCAAGTACTCTTAGCTCGTACGAGAACCTATAGAGATATTTCAGTCCACCACTTATGATGTATGATAATGGTAATGCTACTTAGGAAATGTCATGCTCGTTGAATCATAAATGGTGGACGCGTTATTACTTCAGCAGTCTGCCTTATCAATAAACAACATATTTCCACCGAATCTAGGATCGATTCAGATGGTTAGTTTGTTACCTCACCGGACCGATTTTGGCAACTCTATCTGGCAACGCTATTCCTTCAATCCTCTCGCGCGATTACTGGAGATCGCGATTCCGCCAGAAATTGGTGTCATAATATTGCAGTGGTCAAACGCACGACTCCGCTAGAAATACTTTTGGAAGTACGTTTAACGGCGTCATACTGGTCCAAGGAGTATTACACCCTAATTCCAGCTTGAAAATAATGGTCCAGGCTGTATTACAACGGAATTATTGTTTGAAAATAATGGTCCAGGCTGTATTACAACGGAATTACTGTTCGAAAATAATGTGTCTTGCGATTGACTACAGCAGTATTATGACGTCATTACCGAATGTTGTTTTTGCCGAATCGCGATCTCCAATAGACCCCTTCTTGCAATATTGCTGCCGTCTTTTGTGCCTGTACAAATAAGCTTCCTGCTACAGTACGCTATTTGAATTTAACATCATTGCTAATTATAACCCACAGCGTTATATCTTCTGCAATAAATTTTGACGGTAGGGCTACGAAGGAAAACAAAACAATTAGGAGACGAGGTGAACTCGGGGTAAAATTTACCACCTGAACGCTTTTTACCCATATTAGAAATGTTGTCTTGCTTATGTTGAACAAAGAAATCTACGAGTTAAGAATTTAGTTAATGATTTAAAACAGTCGCGAGATAACATAATCTCTCACGTGCTGTTTCCAGTATTATTTATTGCTGTCAGGAAACGTTTCAGTCATGAAAATACAGAAAAGTGAAACAAGCGTAGCCTCTATAGTCTGTTAAACTCGTCATTACATTGTTGAAAAAATTAACTAAGTGTTGTATTTAAATCTTTTTAAGCTAAAAAAAAAAACAAATAGACTTTCGTCTGTACTTTGAGGTGAGTCTCTAATTTCCTTTATATATATCCCTCTCATGGTTACATGCCTCCCGATTCCCACTGCTAAGGGTAGAACACAAACATTTCTACCATAAACATTCATCTCCCTTTCAGTTCCTCCAATAAATCTTCTGTCAGCTATATGTGAACGTCCATAAACAACGTAGCTCCATTTTGACCTCCTGTAAAAAAAAAAAAAAAACCTCCCCCCCTTTCCTCGCGTGGCACGTAGCTTTTTTCCCCGTTGATTCCAGAAGACATTTTGAACTGTTTTCTCTTATCAGATGATCGTAAATTACATACGAAGATAATTAAATGATGGAATTAAATATTCATATGATGTTGTGTGTTCTGTACGTTATTTTAACTGTGACAAATAATATGAACGAAAAGTTACGTGGCTTGGCTCGGAAACCCGTCCCCCTCCCACCACGTAGCCAAGCGTAACTTTGTATCCAACACCTCCCTCCACCTACTGCACCTAAACTGAGCTACGTAATTTATAGAAGCTCCCCATGGTTGATTTATTTATTTATTTGCAATTTCGAATGTGCAGAATGTATTTCATATCAAATACACATTTTATCAGTTGCCTCATTACATGTTGAACGTACCGTTGATTAACGGAGAGTTCTGTTACGGAAGTAAGCTGTTTCGTGAGTGGAGCCTAGCAGACTTTAATTAATGCCACATAGTAATGAAAACCATTTTACTGTTATTCATTTGCTTTATGTACTTAGCCAATGTTAGTTTTTATTAGAGAAAGTTCGACACTGATGGAAATGACGATTGCCTGAATTGTGTTCTATTTCAAAGAGGCCTGCAGGAAAAAAAAAATGTTGTGAATGGAATCTAGCTTATGAAATTTTACTGTCAATCCAAGCAAATGTTTTGAAGCCCCGCATTCAGTTACGTCAGGCCAAACACTAAATTTCTGTTAGCGTAATGAACTTCTACGACTTGTTGACACTGTTAAGCAACCACGGTAAACACCTCATAAATGTGAGTACACACAAATACTGACACTCATTAATTTCTTTTTCGTGTTTCAACATTCCCCAAAGACAATAAGAATTGGACGGTTAGGAATACAGAAAGCTATGTCTGGTTCGTTACTCTCGCGAGGTGTAGTTTGGCGTTGCGAAAGGCGCGCGGCACTTTCTAGACGCCTTGCAGCTGTTGAGACCATGACCGAGGCAATAGCCTGCTGGAGGCCGCTGGAGTAGGCTGGAGCGCGGCCGTGACCTCTGGAGATCTCGCTACGTTCTAATTCCTGGACTAGGGGTGGATTTCAGAAACCAACACCAGATCTGTGGAAACAGTATTAAAACCATACCTATCACCTAACGGCGTTTCAGATACTCAGTCGGTAATAAAAGTGAATCTTTTGAAATAAATCTTTTTTGTTTGTTTTTTTGTTGTTTTTTTTGAAAATGGAAAATTTCCTTGCGCTCTTCTATTTGCGCCGCATAAAACGCCTGTAAGACTTTGACGAAAATTCTTCTTCGTAAACAACTGTACACAGAAAGTTTAGAAACCAAGCAAAATGCACGTTTATATATTTTTTTGAATCTTGAAGTTCCCAAAAATTATTTTAGCTACAACCAGAATGATGCCTCATTTTGTTGTATGTCAGTCGCTCTTCTTTGCTGATATAGTACAGTAAGAGTTATCAAAGAATTTAGAATTGCTGTTTTTTTTATATTCACTTTGGTTTTATCTTTTATAACTTTGTTAAAAATAATAAGTTTATACGAAATTTAACAGAATGCGAATTATTGTATGCTGCAAGCAAGTCCAAATTTGGGCGTAAAGTAGCAGAAAGCCGTTTGCGTTTAATACGCTTACTATATTTTTGAAAAACACTGAATAATAAATATGGAATACCTTTACTTCGCTGCTGTGGCTATGATTTTAAGGCAACACATTTCTAAGAAACGCAATGTTTAATATCCATGGATATTATTATGTTTACCCGTCTTCCTTACACATTATCACAAAAGCCATAAACGGCTCGTGATGTATCATTAAGGATCGATTATTATCGCGAGACTATTGAGCTACATTTTCACCAGCGTTACTATCAATTCATTAATAGATTTTTTATGAATAATGTCTTGAGCATGCCTGCGCGATTTGTTTGGTGCACTGGACGAATAAAACTGAAAAAAAAACGCCGGTTATTAAGATATATCATCTACTGAAACCAGTTCACCTTGTTTTCAGTAATTATATCCCTCGTAAAAAACACATGCAGCTGAGAAACTGAAGTTTTATAACTTTTTAATTAACGATCCTTGAAATGAATCATCATCATATATATTATTTCTATAAGATGTTTCTTGTCACAAGCCAATTTCTCCCTTTATAACTAACAGAAATGTTTGAATGAGGCATCATTTTAAAGCTCCACTTTTATCAAATCTTATTTTAAAACAGGAATTTTTCACAATCCAACCATTAAAGGGAAAATATGACAAGATTTCTAAAATGCGAATTTTTGTACCACTAACCATTTGTCCCTCTGCATTCCTTATCGAAATCGATAAATGAATTATAATTTTAAAGATTAAGATCTCCGCTTTGGTGACATATACTAAGACAAGAATTTTTCGGAATTCGACCTTTTAAGGGAAAAGTATCAGTATTTCTGTAACGCGTTTTTGTGTCATGAGCCATTTATCTCCTTTGATAGCTAACCGATATAGATAAATGAGAGATCATTTTAAAGACTAAGGTCTACGCCGTGATCACATCATATTTTAAGAAAATAATTTTTCGAAATTCGACCCTTAAAGGGCAAAAGTATCAATATTTCTACAACGCATTTTTGTGTTACGAGCTATTTATCTCCCTTGATATCTAATCGAAATCAAGAAATGAGGTATTGTTTTAGAGATTGAAGTATCCGCTTTGTTCAAATCATATTTTAAGGAAGCAATTTTTCCTAATTCGACCTATAAAAGGCAAAAGTATCAGTATTTCTACAAGGCGTTTTTGTGTCACGACCATTTTATCTCCCCTGATATCTAACCGATAGAGATAAACGATTTATCATTTTAAAGATTAAGGTCTCCGCCGTGGTCACATATTTTAAAAAAGGAATTTTTCGGAATTCGTCCCTTAAATTATACAAAATTATGATTATTTCCGTAACGTATTTTATCATCATGAGCTATTTACCAACCTTGATATCTAACCGAAATAGATAAATGAGCTATCATATTAAAGATTAAGGCCTCTCTCTGCTTTGCTCACATAATTTCTTAAGAACGAAGTTTTCGGAATTTGACCCTTAAAAGGCAAAGAGCAAAAGTCGGGCATGTGAGACAATTCACAGCTTAGCCGCGAGATAGCACTTGTACATATCACAGAGATATTAATAAATTGCTTGATTGGCGTCGACGTTTGTTACGTACCTATTACACTAAACAAATAAACAATTGAAACAAAGAGGCGGTTCTTCTTTCATCCTATTACAAATCACCAACCTTTCTATTCCTTGTATGCGCGAAATTTTTGCACGAGTCATCTAACTTACAGTATATAAATAACGAAGCTTCTAGTTATTTCGTGCGATTTACTGGAGGAAAAAGGATTTTTTAACTCACCGCATTATAAACATACTTTCTGTAAGTTCAATAATTTCATTGTATCAGATTTCTTATTATGAATGGCGTAATATTTGTCCTCTTCCGATCTTACCTGGAATATGTTATCTTTTGACAGTTTGCTCCAGAATGGACTGCCTAACCGTCACAGCTCACCCAGCAGAGCCTGCAATGAAACAAACGTTTGTCAGCTAATTTCACTCACAGGACAAGAAGCACTGAAAAAGGGGAAAGTGGACTAACAGGGAAACAGGATTTCAGTGGTCAAATCTCTGTCGACTCGTCAGCCCAACCCTGTCACACTCAACAATATTTGCGCCTCGCAGAAAATCATGAATTACGTATTTTTGCTAGCTTCTGACAGAGAATCTTTAATAGAGAAGATGTATTGACGCTCTTGAGTCACACATTGTAGGAAACATAAAACTGTTCAAACAGAAGCAGGCAGAAAGTAGAAAAGATATTTTAGGAATCAGATAACAACAATAAATACAAAAGAAATGTTTCCCCTAGAAATATGTAAAGGAATACAGAAAGAAACGATTGTAGATATACTATATGTGGCATACAGGAGGAAAAAAAAATCAAGTAAAGGAAAACAAAAAACAAAAGCAAAAAACAGTATATATATATATAGTATACTAAATGACGAAAAGTGGTTTGATTGTAAAAAGTATTGGTTGGAAATCTCTTTGAGTCTCAGGAGGAACAGCTAACCGATGGAAACTGTATGATGTCGATGGTGTTAACAGGCGTATGTTACGAAGAGGAAATATATTTATGCTAATGGTGCACGAGGCCTTCTTTTGAGAACAAAATTGAAATGTTTGAGCGAATTTAAGTGAGTAGGCATGAATTAAATTTTCTCAGAATTGATAGAAACTCTAGAAGAACCATTCAAAAGGCTATTCATACTCTTACTAACAATTTACAAAACAAGAGATATTCGTACACATATTCATATACTTGCCATGTTCACACTTCCAAAGAAATCGCAGGTTATAAAAGCTAAAAACTATCGCAGAATAAATCTGGCACGACTTACCTCTAAAACAGTAGATCGATCATTTCAGAATACTAGACAGAAAAGTGAAAAAGACATTAGATGATGATCAATTCGGGTTCGGCGAAAACTGAACCGCAGGAGAAGGAATCCGGGGTATGAAACGAAATTGCATGGACGGATCAAGAAATGGCGTTTGCGGAATTGAGAAAACCATGTTAATGTTAGATGTCCAAATCATTAACGGCACAGGGTCTAATGTATCGAGATAGAGTGTTTTCTAGAAAATATGGAAAAGCGAAAACTGGGTGGTGGGATTGAGCTCTGTCTTCCAGAATGCTACTAAGAATTTGGGTCCCCATGCTCCAACCGTAATAATGAGGATACATAGCTAAGTTGACCTGGTAGTCAATGTTTCCTATTCCTACTGTCGTGTGGCCAATAATCTCTTGCTGCTTTCTTTTTACGTTGTTTGAACTGTTACAGTTTCTTAGGTAAGTTTTCCAAATAGAGTAAAATACAAATGAGTATATCAGTGGCTCTAGCATTGTAGATGGTAGAGCTTACTAAACGCGAGCGGGATGAAGTTCCATAAACATCAAGCACAAAAGTTCGAGGAAAATTGTGAAGTGTTTTGCATGCAGCAACATATATTCGAAAATATTTTTATTTATTTGTGACTTAGGTTACAAGAGAGGTGGGAGGGGAGGTAGAGGGATAGCATTGCGTCTGGTTTTCATACTAAGACAACGAGTAAACACTGAAGTTAAGACAATGAAAAGGTTGTCCGTAACTTCGAATACACTTGTAACAAGCTAACCGTATTAGACAAGCAACATTGCCACTATTTACATTCCCTGAAAGTATTTTTTTTAATGGCATTCGGCCGTGTTAGCCAAACAGCCAGCTCAATATGTTTGTTTATCTTACGATGTACAGATTTCTTATAAGTGTAATTATTTTCTCTCTTGTATAAGGATGACACAAGACGAACACAACATTTAATTAAAACCTCCCATGCCCTAGGCCGGACTCGAACCGGCGACCCCTGCAACGAGAAGCGAGCTCGCTACCCCTACGCTGCCGGGGTTGGCTTGAAAGTATTATAGAGAAATATGTAACACTAGTTTTTACTCTTATTTTCCACAAGCATTGTATGTTAAACAAAATATCCTTTCTGTTAAGAGAGGTAATGAGGTTTTTTGCCACCCTATTTTGTCATTGCTCATTTCAAAAAAATCTTGGTTATCAATCTAATGTCTGTAACATATGTGATGTCACAAGCTATGATCCTGCGCTAATCTATCTACCTATCCATATCTATAAAACTAAAACCGGGTATATTTGTACCAGAAAAACTCGAAATCTACTGCGAAGATTTCGATGGGGTTTTCACCGTTTTAAAGCATAGAATATCAATTCAGTTGTTTAGTTTGTCTTATGCTTATACGTTACATAACGCCGGAACATTAAATGAAATTCTGAACGTATGGTGAGGAATGCCACAGGTAGCATGCTTCGCACTAAACACACAGTTACAATGTCTCTGACCATAGCCTTTAATGAAAGCAATAAGATAACTTTACAATAATAACTATTTTGCACATTAAACAAAACTTCTTGCCTTTAATTCGGGATATTCAATTTTTAAACGCCATAGATAGCCGTAACTTGAAGCATTCTTTCATTTAATTAGGGAAATTCAATTTTTAAACGCCTTAGATAGCCGTAAAAACAACAGATATATTCTTTAACCACGATCTCTGCAGTAGGCCTGTAACTTCATTGTCTCTGGCCATCAGCATTGGTCTTCTGTTTGAATAAAATCATTTATTTACGGTTATATTATTCTGGATTCACTTTTGATATTTGTATAAAAGGCTGAATATGCGGAGTTAAAGTATCTGGTGTTTCTAGCAAGACATATATCCATTAACTTCGCATTTGAATCAAATGTGAGTTTCTAACATTAACTAGCGTTGTTTAGTAATGTAGTAATGCAATTACTTAGCCAAATTAATGAAGCTTGATACACAGGAATCTTTTCGGACGAATGAAAATAGTGTACGTGCCGATAAACTTCAACCCACCCGTTTCTTGATAGGGGGCGGATGAATCTACGTTTGCTTTAATTCCGAAAAAAGTTGACACGAATTATATGAATCATTGAACAAATGTTTCTCAGTGCGGGAATAAAAATAGGGTACGGCTAAATCTACGCCAACTATACCGGGCAACGCCGGGAACTCCGCTAGTATCATAATAAACGACGGTTGCAACAACGTAACACCGATCCGGAACTTCGTTATGACTTCACCAAATTGCTGAATAGCGAATACGTCTGAGAAACATCGTCTAAAGAACAATATTTATTCCCCACCCGAAGTATGTTACGTTAGCAAGGTGCCAAGAAATGATATCAACGCAAACAGGCAATGGTAAACAAGCCAAGAGTCGACTAATGCAAACAGTGATGGTAAACACTTGAGGTGCTCACGTACGCGAGGTATGTACACAGACCGCGTGCGAACTCAGCCTTGGCATCGAACTCGTGGGCCGATGATTGCTGGATGTTCCTAGAAGAGAAGTGATTAATTAGTGCCCCTGCAAACTGACATCTGCAGAGATGGATAAGCAATTTCTGAAGTTGCCTAATACGGACGGATTCATACTGCAGTTTCAGTACTAAACCACGTGTACAACAGTTTTAATTTAATTATTGTGAGCCGGGATGCTTCCTTCGAAAAGGCCATGGCGGAATTCATCCTCATCCCTTGCCCCAATCCCATCCCGCCTCTAATGACCTTGCTGTCGACGAGGCGTAAGGCCCAAGCAAAAAAAAATATTGTGAACGATATCAGTAACCACTTATATGTGTGTTTCGTAGGATGGTCCTTATAGGGAAAGTTCAGAAGTTTTTTCTGGAGATCGAAAGGTCCTCGGTTCGAATCCCTGTCACGGCGGGTATTTTCGTAAGCCCCTTACCCGATCTTCATCTCTGACACAGATTACAATGTAATGTAAAGTACACAAGAACGCTTCCGTGGTTGCGATTCCACATTCAACTGTACTTACCGTCTAGGTCTAACAACCCACGTTGTAACACTGGTTTGCACACATTAGCAACAAATTGAAGCCAAACAAAGGCTTAACTCGGTTCTGGCTGGCCAAAACGAACATAAATACATATGTTAGGCTCAAAGATCAGAAAACGCTCACTGAACGAAAAAAAAAGATCACAACGCATTCGCGTTTCCTGAAAACGGCCACAACACATTATTCGCGTTAAGGCACTTATAAAAATAACAGCCAGAACGCGTTATGGCTAAACTGAAAACGGTCACAACGCAATATAATATATGAAATATAAAAAATTAAAGCTACGTGAAACATTATCGCTGATGGTCCAATAAGGGCGCACCGAGAATCATTCGTCCTTTTGGTCTGGTCAGAAATTTGGAACACACTTTCCTGAGGACATACTTTTCGATAGAAAGTGATTATAAAACCAAAAAGATATATACCTTAGACCAGGGGTCCCCAAACTTTTTATCCCGTCGACCCCTTCATAGGAAATTTGGCTTCTTACCGACATTAAATCATTTTTGGCGTTTCTAATGCTAAGCAATAAGAAGACCTGCATAAAACTCAAGGAAATAATTTATAGTTCCCATATGTTGTCATAATCTCAAAAAATAATATTTTTTTTTTGGATACATGGAATAATTTCGAATAAAGGTCTACCGAAGAGAACAGATGGTTCTTGCAGTGTTTTAACTTGTCACATAGTAATTGGTCGAAAGTTTCATCACTTACTTCACGTAACTTCGCAAACAAGTGGGAATCGAGAGGATCAGCTTTAATTTTATTTATTGACCTGGTTTTTATTGTAACATTGTTATTTTTCCCTAGATAGTTTAATGACCCTCCTTAGTATTCATCCATCCGTTTTCGACCCCCGTTTATTAATCGACCGCTCGAGAACTGTTACCGACCCCAAGGAGTCAGTGGCGACCACTTTGGACACCCCTGCCTTAGACAGAAGGCAACACGAAAGTTACGGTCAGCGATAGTGATGTCAGTACAGGCGGCAGCCATTTCTAAACTCATCTTTGCCACCAACGATAGCATCTGCAGCAACGAAAGTAAGATCACTGAGCAAGTTTTTGTAATACCATATGAATGCATTACATTTCAATGCCGGTAAGTAATAACATGTGTTTCTTGCTTAGTAACGTCTGTGCAACTACCCACACTTTGAACCACTTTTGTCATAGTATCTCAAAACAGGTTAGATTGAAAAGTTACCTGGACCACAGAAATTTAATTTTTGCCAAAAACACAAGATATACAGGATGGACATACACAACGGTTGTTTTGTTTTCTGGAACAGTTTCCATCGCGATACATTCATCGCTAACATGGCACTAATTAAAGCAGCTTATTAATTACTAACAATAACATTACGTTGTTGCAAGGACATTCTGGTTCAGGCTGCATTTCAACCTAACTACAGTCTATACTGATAATGCCGCTACAAAATCAAACGATGCAGATATACCTAAACACATTAAATGCTTAGCTAACTACATTTTGGGTAGTGAAAACATTGTATATTTGTGGATTCCAAGCACGCGTGACATAAATTATAACAATTATGTTTATAATATACCTTCAGTTTGAATTGAAACAGGACTAAAACACGCCCAATAAACATTAATTGTATCGCGATGGAAACTCTACTCTATTTTTTTCCTTAGAGTTTGTGGTTAGGTTGAAATTCGGTATGGATAAGGTTAAAAACGTCGCCAAAGGCGCAAGGAACCAAACATATAACAGATTTTCCGATATCTCTAGAACTACCGCTAAGCGATACATCACAAAATTTTATTCTCGTCGCACTATAAAATCGCAGCGACACGGTTATCGTGATACGCAATTAGAATGTTTAATTTCGATATCAAGTACAAAGTTATTTGCCATAAATATCACAATTCTGATAGTCTTATTGAAGAGTTAAAATATTATGTAGTGGCTTGAGTAACGAATTCTGTTTGGTTAAATTTAAATTCAGAAAATCTAGCAAATGTAACTAAAGACAAATACAATATAAACAATCCAAATTAGTATCTTCATCTTACGTCAACCTCTTCAATAGCATAATGTTTACGGTAAATTAAGTATTAGTAATGTTTATTACGTTTGATTCTGGAATCCAGTTTATATACTGCATTCCAGAAAACTGAAAAACTAAATATTCGAATCAAAATATTAAACAGAATCCTAAGTTATGCTGTGTGATAATTTGTCAGTTTTTCGTAAAAGGAGTGGTCATGTCAAATACAGTTTGATGCGTGGCCCATAATGTTCAGAAATGATTTCAATTACTTACTCTGTACCTCGGTACACACGAGTATAAGTCATTAGATATTTACGCAGATTTTGATCCGAATGATTAGCTCTAAAAAAAAATGATGCGGTAGTTTTTTGTGTAATATCTGTTCTCAGCCCTCAGACATACGCAACTTGTTTACAGATTTATAATAGTATAGATACTTGCACATTAAAAAGCAAACTATTGATTATGCTTGCATTTATAATCAATATTCAAAGTTTGGCAATTTTGATAGAATATCAGACAACACGACTGCCAACCATTCGATCTGGATTTCAGGAGAACCTGAGTTTAAAACTAACCCATTAAAGTTTCGGTTCCCCGTTTTCCAAGACGTCTTAAATTTACATCCTGTTCTTTGTTAAGTTCTTTCTTTAATGAGTTTGTCCTCGAAGAGTGCAAGTTAACTATCCCAACAGTTGTTTACGTGAGAAGTAAATTACTCATGTCTCGCTTCTTGTAGAAAAGGAGCAAGACAACATAGCGTGTTCCAAAATGGAGCTACCAAACCCCCAGTGACTTCTGTATAAGGATTTGGCAATTCATGCCAATTGGATAGTACGCATTCAACTGTTGAACGTCGAAAGTCGTTTTCTGATAATGCTGGTTGTAGGAACTTCCACACATCAAGACTTCTTTTAGTTCGCCATTTTTTTGGAACGGAGTGCATATGGCAACTACTTGAGGATGTATACGGAGTCAATAAAGTGTTATTTCCCTAGTTTAACATATCTCGATGCGCTATTTAGACAGTATCACTTTTAGCCATTAGTACCGCCTGGACAAATTTTCCAATAATCTCGTTCATTTGCATCAATGTAAACAGTATCAGATTTCTGCTTTTCATCTTTGCGCAATATACAACATTAAGCAGGCGATTCCTGTTATTCTAATCAGTCACGATCTTCGCATAGGTAAATTTCCAGTGATGTTTCGCTATACATAATGCCTGAAATTTTTCCATCGTTCTTTCTTTCTCATTCGTCTTACTTCTTGGACCTTATGTTTTAAACCACGTAAAGGGCAAACTGTTGTGTTCAACACAATTTTGATGGCTACGTGTCCACAAAAAAATTCTGATACAAAAGAAAGCAGCGTAAAATATTTTTGTTATGTAACATATATTGTAACAGAAATTCGTAGGAACATACCATCAAAATGGGTGAGTGGAAATATTTTTCTGTAAATTATGACCGAACATTCAACGAAATTGATAGGAAAGATATATGTAAATGACACCATATGAAATTTATTGACTCGTCTCCATAATTATAAGAGACAGTAAAAACGATAAAGAGAGAAAAATTGAAAACTGCAGACTATGCCCAATCTGACCGAAGAGGAAAATCAACTTCTTCAATACTGAAAAAGACCGCTAGATGATTCATACACATATTGCAATGATTTTAGGCATTCCTAGTTTGTAGGCTTTTATCGCACATCAACGTTCAGGTCATTATAGCCAAAAAAGATTATAAGCACAGAATGTGAAACAATTTCATTTTGAACTTTCGAAGGAATCATTCCGTTTTGAAGTGTTGCTACAAAAAACCAAAATATGGATAGCCGCTCCGAGACTCGAAATCTTTTCTCTCGGAAGTCAGGCCAGAAAACTACGGCTCTCCCAACGGGGCAGATAATATTAGCTGTAATGAAGTCTTGTTCATTGCTAAATGTTGCATTACCATATCGTGATACCTAATTGATAAAGTGCATTTGGAAAAATTATCCAACATTGGATGGGACTAGATGTTCTAAATTTTAAACAGATTTATGTTACATCATGGAACTATAACACTACACTGTCCGTAATACTTTACCATTTCATCGTAAACTATTTGATGGAAAAGGAAACCACTCATCATTGCGTGTGATATCCAATGTTATTTTATTTTTATCTCGAGGCAGCAAGGAAGTGAATGTAAATTCGTTTTGTAGAACAAGCATTCGCTGCGAAAGAATCGCCGTTTTACTTCTTGAAAATGCACTTTTGGCTGAGAAATATATATAGGAATATAATAGAAATTAACGGCACAAAGTTGTTACAAGGATGGCAAATCCGAATAATTGAGAACAATATCACTACAAAGTTAAATATCAAAATCTGAACAATAGAAGACGTAGTCGGATTTTGTTTTTAAGTATGATAAATCCCAAAAGACCTGCAAACGAAGGAAGAAATAAAATTTGCATTAAATTTTACTGCGCAAACTTTCTTACCGAAGAGAACTGTCTTTTACTGTCGACTACCTACTTCGCGCTGGAATTTTTCTTTCTTAAAACTATAATGCGGATGAAAACAGAAGTAAGACTGGAAGTTTCAATTTAATCACGTGATATATCTTGCTACAGATGTCTGTTAAAAAAATCATTTCTGTCGATAAAATGAGTTACAGAGAATACTGAGAAGGTGTGCAAAATTTAGGGTTGGAGTTTTAAGATGTTGTAAACTAAGTATTTTGACGGTTTCGAAGTTATATCTGCGTCTACGTCAGCACAGCTTCAGTACATTTTTTATTTATGAGTTTTAAAATGACGCTCTTGTTTTGTAATTAATAACTTCATTAACGCGATACTTCGCAGTAATGTAAGAAATAAATAATAATATTAAATTACACAGTGAATACTGAATGAAATTCGTAAAATAATGACCGAAATTTTATTGATATATGTATAGCTGTTCATAGCATAGTTCTGAATGATTCTGAACTCTGCGTGTGCATGTGTGTAATAAATTTCATCAATTTTAGTACCATCATTGTCTTTCAGGCTACGCGATGATTTAATCCACAGTTTTAAAACGAACTTAAAAATTTGCAGAGGCGTTTGGGAGATATGTGTTAATTACAACTACAACATCGTACACTAATTACAGGAAAAATAGCCTCTCTTTTCAGTTGCTCCCTTGAATGTGGTGGGATGTTATACTTTCTGAATATCTAATACAGGAGTTGTAGCCGATGCAAAAGAGACCAGCTACATTTGAGCGTGGGAATGACCGAAGGATACACTCACTAATATAATGATATATCAAATATAATAAATACATATCAAATGAACTTGGTTGATAGTCACTAGAAGACGAAGGAGAACCATGAATGTGTATACATGCAATTGCGATGAGGCCGGGATGGATTTCGAGTGAGGAATTATGAGTTGCATGTGGACTGGAAGAAGGGATCGTAAATTAGGTTTTTATTTCAAGCATAAGGGAGGGGGAAAATTTTCCTTTGTGGGTAACGGAGTGAAGTAATTGGAAGATTTGTCGAGGGTGGTGTTGAAAGAATTACTTAAAAACCCTGCAAGAATTTAAAACAAAGATGCAATGAAGTCCTTATATAAGGAAGTGCAGCACCCGACCAATCTCAGTATCTGTTGGTCAGCCGACCAGTGCAGATGACTCCACACCTGAAGAAGACGGCGGAGCTAGTCGTCAAAATATCGTGTTTCCACAACACTATCCGGCGGTAAACCCGTGAAGACTTCATTGCTGTCGTACGCCGGGAAAGTCTTCGTTCTTACATAAAACAAAGATGCGTATCTAACAGGTTTTTAACGGAGGTCACGTTTGCGGATGCGGGTACTGGTGGACAGTTTCAGTATTTGACATCCACGGCGGAGTAGATTTATCGGAAACAGTGGCGGACATTGAAAAATAAATTTATAATTATTTACAAATTCATATATTATTAAAAATAAAGCCAAAACCAACACAAGCATATTACTTATCACAAATACTACATTTTATTTAAGAATTGTCTATTTCCGTACATAACACTGACACATCGACTTTTTTAGGTCTCATCTTTCAACAACAAAGAAATGCGCGATGATTTCACAAGCGAATTAAATTATTTACATAGCCACACATGCGTGAATAAAAAATCTTTAACATATGAACTTTGTGGAGTTGGCGACCAAGGTTCGAGCAACAAGTGTAATGCCGCGCCACTACACATCACCACGCCCGCCACCCTCCCTTCAATTGCTCTATTGGTCCATCCACAGTCCAACTTGTAGGACCTACGATGATCCAATTTTCCGATCTAGGACTCTTGTTGGACCGTTAATAGGGTTGCAGGTGAACACGTAGCACATGTTAGACTCCCAGAGCAGATAAGGGAGCGTCAATTAATTACGTGAGGTGTAATAGGGGAAGGGGGGGGGGGTCAGGCGAAATGTCACGAAACCTCAACAAGGGGGAGGAGCGGGGGTTAACGGAAATCTCACGTGAGGTTTTGAAATTCTTGTTGAATGGCAGAGCTAAAAAAAAGGTCTACAAATGACGCTGGAGTCATGATAATCACATTGGGCTGGCTCTGTTGGCTATGTAGCCGAATGCCATATATATATATATAAAAATCACTAGTAGTGAGGCGTTGATATCAGTGTCTCCGACCGTTTTCCTGTTGCTATGCATTAACTTCGAATACATGTAGGACGGTTACCCAGAGGAGTTATATTACGGCACGGATTGTACGTAAATGCAGCGATCGGTCCCCAACATACTCTCAACTACGGACCACATCACGTTCTGCTGGCACGATTATTGCGTGGCGCTAATATCGGGCGGCCTATGGCGACATTTGTTGACACTTGTGGTTACTGCTGCATGGCGCACGTGACTCCGGTCTAATACCAGAGATGTGCCACCACATCGGCATGTCGCCCCTGCCAAAGGACGGGCAATGTTAGAGAGAAACACGGGACAATTCAAGGAAGCGATATTGCACGTGGCACAGGGATTTTTTGTGCTAGAAACGAAAAATTATATCTTAAAACTCATTTATATATTTTAGAATGTTGCAAATAGAATGTAGAGACAGTAAATAGAGAGAGAAATGAGAAATTACAAATAACTGAGAGTGGTGAGCGGTAACAGTCTGGCCTCGCATTTGGTAAGACGTGGGTTCGAATCATCTTCTGGCCATCCAGGTTTTGGTTTTCCATGGTTTCCCGAAATCACTCCCCGTGAATGCCGGGATGGTTCCTTCAAGAAGGTCATGGTCGAATTACTTCCGGTCCCTTGCCCTTCGCCCTTTACCGCCTCTAATGACATCGACGAGAAAAAACACAAACAATCAAACCCTGGGCTAGCTACTTGTATTTTATTCATTTTGCTGTCCTTTTTAAATGCAAATCATAATTAGAATATCGACTAAACGACGCATTCACAGGTGACATAAACACTTAAGTCCTGACTGAATGGTCCACTGATATTTCTATTTTTACTTATCAACGTTCGGTAATTTTAGAGTTTAAAATTAATATCGTCTACCCTTAGAACATCTTTGTTTTTCTTTTTCTTTAGTTATGGCTTTACGCCTCGTCGACGTCGAAGTCATTAGAGACAGTATGTGAGTGGGGACAAGGAACGGGAAGGAATTCGACCATGACCATTTTGAAGGAAGAATCCCGGCATTCGCCTGGAATGATTTGGGGACGTCTTGTGATTTTCTATCTGTCACTGTGAACATTATTAAAGTTAAAGCTAAAGTTTACATTTATGGGATGGATTTTGACATTTTGCATCCACCTTCAGATCTTTATTTACTTAAAATGAGAAGTCTAAACACAGTGTCAGATGAAGAAAGATGCAACCTAAATAAGACTAGAATGCCTAATTACGAACCACGTGACCAAGTATTATTCAAATTAGTATATTTCACTAAACTTATTAGCGTTTGTCTCAAAATTCTATAGTACTAATTATGAGTGGATGGTTTTGAAAAGTAGTAGCATTGTTTATTTTTCTGAACGAATGTTATTGTAAATTAAAGTAAAAAATGTGATGAAGAACTATTTATTAGAAATCATAACTCCATAGTACTGCTTTTTCATTTACAAGGAAAATCCTATTTTAGAAATATTTTTCAAAAAGAAAATTTGATGCGTATCGAGAAGAATACACAAGCATTTCACTCTCTCACTCAAACAAAAAAGATACTCCCTAACCAAACTCTTGATGTGTTTAAGCAGGATGGTGACGCACGCAAAATTACGCATAGCTGCATGCAAGATTGCGGACGCATGACTGGGCAGTTACGAGTTTACTTTTGGTCAACTTGAAGCAAAAAAGGATAGAAAAAGAATTCCACGATGTGTTGTTCTTTCTGTCGTTATTACTGAGGCTTAACAGAATGTCAACAGCTTGGTTATTAGCACCCATACAAGTTGCAAGATGTTTTAACAAATCGTAACAGCAGAAGAAAAAAATTGTTTAGACTGGCTCAAAGCACTTTTCAGAATGAGAAGGCAGGAGAAAAGAATAAAAGGACTCTTGTTAGAGAAATTATGACGCCGCTAAGAGCAAATTATCACAAATTTTAATCCTTGTAACTAACAAAGTTTCTATCTGAGAGACGAAATGATTAAGTAATCTATTTCCCAATTTCTTCTTCTTATTGTTATTATTATGTTATATCATTTCGGTATAAAGACCTATCCAACTACTTTTGTCCTTAACGAATTTTAATTTTAAATGCTTTCAGCGTCTTTTGTAAATTATTTATTATTTTTCTTGCTAATTTATTGCAATACATTACTCCCTTACCTACAACAGAAAATTTTCCGACTCCCTTATACATGAAATCGAGTCCCGGCTTGTGCACATGGCCAACTTTTCCCTTCCAAGCATTACTACTAATTCTTCGACCAATATTCTTCCAAGCCCCATCACGAATATATACCTTGTACATTCCCAGCACTCTCTTCACTTTCTTCCAGTCTTGCAATTACTCCCAAACCAGCCTCTTTATGTAAGAACGGACACTTTCCGGACTTCAGCTCCTTTATGATATCAATTACTGACTGGATCCTGCGATAGATTCCACAAATGAATCTAGCTGCTCTCCTCTGCACGCCCTCCAAATCCTGTGTCTTGATACCGGAAATATGGGTCCCAAACTACATTATTATATGCAATCAATGGGTCTAACCCAAGTTTTGTAGCCCAATTTCTTAACTTCTCTGTTACACACCTCTTATCACCCTCTCCAGTAAATGAAGGATTTTGTAACTTTTTCCTATCCGCACTATGTGTCCCGTCCTGATGAGTTTATCATCAAATGGGATGCCTAGTTATTTACATTTCAAGACTCAAATAAGCGTTTCACTCCCCACCCTCTAATCGTAAGCAACCTCTAGTTTTTTTTATATATATGTGTACCTAATAAGGCAATAAGCTGATACTTGTTGAGATTTATCTTCATTCTGTGTTGACATTTTTGGTTTTGTTCTCCAGAGCCTTCTAGGATGTGTATATAAGCTCGAGACTATCGCTAACGGGTAAGCTTCTCAGAATAGGAATTTCACAACTCTGCGTCATTTGTTTATTGTAATGGGTTTCTATAATCTTCGGAAATGGAGGCTGATATATTTTTCTAATGTTTTGGTGCAATAAAAGTCAAGTAACATTTTATCGATGGTTTCGTTATTTGAAAATGAGTTTCCTGTCACAGTGCCGGTTCTAGGGGAGGCCAAACCGGGGCGCTTACCCCGGGTGGCAACTTCAGGGGGGCGATAAAATTATGTTTGAAGGGCAAATTATTATGGCGGAGATTTTTTTTTTGCTCTACTGCCCCAAGCGGTAACCATCAAGGGGACGGAAAAATCCAAAAACAGCTCTATACTGCTCCGGGCGGCAAATTCATGTTTGAAAGTGTGGAGGAGGGGGGGGTCGCCCCACCACCGAAAATTCGTAGATCCGCCATTGTCCTGTCATAGGAAAGGATTAATAAATTAAGTAACGCCATTTATATGAAGTATTAGCCGCTTGGCGACCGGATAGATCTAAAAATCTTCATAAATAAGTTTGAAGCACTGTATTCCGAACTCCTTAGCTGGTTTATAGGATACTACGGTTTAAATGTAATACTAAATTACGTTATGTCATTAGAAAAAGAAAAACATAGTGCTGTGAATAACATTTGTCTCGACAGAGCCGTCTGATAATTTGTGGACTTACTGCTTGTTTCTAGTGTTATCTTTGTAAGGACTGAAGTAGGAGTATTGAGAAGCGTCTGATGCAAGAGACAACACAAAGTAAATTTGGCGAGACGGCACTGTAAACGTGGTTAAGTATTTAAATTTATTTGTATCAATACTTAAGAGCGCACATTAATTCTCTCAGTACACAGTTGTTTTACAACTGTTGCCCTCAGAAACTGTTTCAAAGATATAGTAGAATTTTATGAACTCTGATTCACTGTAATAGTCAAGGTTATTTCGCAACATTGTGCAATAGAATAACACTTGCTGAACTAAAAAGTGTATTTCTTATATAGTGCCACACAAACCTGTGTTTGTTAAGTTCCATTTCTTATCAGCTTGGACTAAACGGTATAGAAAGTGTCCGTAATTCAGAATTCTTGGGACCATGGATTTTCGACTTTGCGGTGCATTTAAAGGCCCAGTTACCTAGAAGAAATTTAATTTTTTGAGAAAAATAACATGCTTTTGACAACATTCTGTTGTTTTTACGAATCGTTCCAGAAGTGTGTGTTTTTAGGAGTACTGGACGATGATAGTGAATGAATTCGACGTGGTATTAACATTCGTGAAGGGAGTTGTCAATAAAGAACGCTCAATCCGTAACATAGCAATAGGACCATGCTACACCGGCCTCCTGTTTACACAGGCGAGCAGTGTAAATCATGAGAGGACGGGAGGACCTGTATCCTACATGAATTTCACGGACCACAGACTGAGAAAAACTGGCCTACATGACTGGGGAAAACTGCTCAAACACCTCAATCAGGACGGCCGTTATGCTGCGCCCAGGAATCGAATGGGGTGCCGTTGTACCACCCCACTCCAGTGCCAGTGTGGTAACGCAGCCACACTGGTGGATATTATTATTGTTATTATTATTATTATTATTATTATTATCATATACAGGGTGATTCAAAAAAACGTGGACAAAATGACATGGTAGATCTGTCGTATAATAAGGATCAAAAAACGCATAGGAACAGAGGGTCGCAAACGCCTGTAGAGGGCGCTAGAGCCACGAGAGGGCGTTGCGATACAAACACTAGCCACCACGATCACCAGACCTGTCTCCCTTGAATTTTTTCTTGTGGGGATTTTTAAAAGGACTTGTGTATGAAACACCTGTTGAAATGCCGGAAGACTTGGTAGGAAGAATCGTTGCGGCAGCCGGATGTGTTCGAGATACACCTGGTATCTTTGAGAAGGTGCGCCGCTCCATGCAACGGAGATGCCAGACTTGTCTCGATGCATATGGCAAAAACTTTGAGCATCTGCTGTAGGCTCAACATTTGGCTTGAATTAGTCGCATGTGAGTGAGTAATTATCAATAAAACGATCTGTAATGGTTTTGTTTCTTCTCTTTGTGTCAGTATTATTTTAGACGCCCTGTTACGGCTCCGCATCGCATTTGCGACCCTCTGTTCCCATGCGATTTTTGATTCTTATTGTATGGCTGATCTACCATGTCATTTTGTCCACGTTATTTTAAATCTCCCTGTATATTATTTCTAAACGATGTTTTTGTCACAAGCAATTATCTCCCTTCCTACCTAACCGAAATCAGTAAATATGATGATGGGGTCAGGACTGTGCCTTTTTTAGGTTAGGGGCTGCTGGTGAAGGGACAGAAATAGATTATCAAAGTGATACTGATTGCAGATTCGCGATGGGGAAAGTCACAGATATTAAAGAAATAGATGAAATGGCTGAAACAATAACTGACTGCGTTAAAAGTGGGAAAGAGGAGATAAATTCTGAAAATGTAAAGCCAATAGTAAGGGTGTTAATGGTAAACTGTAGAAGTATAATGAACAAAGTAATCGAATTTGCAAACTTAATAGAGATGCATGAACCACAAATAATAATTGGGGTAGAGAGTTGGTTAAAAGAAGAAGTACTAGACAGTGAGGTTTTTCCTGATGGTTACAGAGTGTACCGCAGAGATCGAGGAGCAATTGGTGGAGGAGTCTTCATACTAGTTAGCAAAAACTACCATAGTTCACTGGCATTCATAGATCAAGACCATGAGTTACTTGGGGTAGATTTCTGGGGTAGTAAAAAAGAAAAAATCAGAGTGTTGGCTGTTTACCGCAGTGGAAGAATGACAGAAGAGGATGAGGCTCTTGGGGAGAAATTAATTCATACTCAGATTTCAGAGGTGAGAATAGAATGATCATCATCGGCGGAGATTTAAATTTACCAGGTGTAAACTGGGAAGGGAATAAGATAAATAACACAAGGGAACAAAGATTTGCAAATATCTTAATAAGGGAAGGAGGATTTACACAAGTGGTTGAGCAAAACACTAGGGGACAAAATATTTTGGATATATTTCTAATTAAGCCCGATGAAAACCTTTTGAGGTATCAAGTAACTGAAGGAATAAGTGATCATGAAGCAGTTCTGATGGATATTAGAGGATTCAGTAAACCAGCAGCCAAAATTGAAGGGGGAAATAGGTACAATTATAAAAAGGCACAGGTTTCAAATTTGAGGAGATATTTCAGAGAACAATTCAGCAAATGGAAGGAAGGCTCAGGTACAGTAGAGTCAAGGTGGCAAGAGTTCAAGGAGATAATAAGAAAGGGGGAAGAAAAATTTATTCCAAAGCAAAAATAAAGAGAAGTAGAGATCCTATGTACTATAATAGGGAAGTGAGGAGGTTAAAGAGGTTGGTAAGAAAAGAACATAACAGAGTTAAGAGACAGCAGGGTAGTAGGGAATATTTAAAACAACTAAACAAGGACTTAATAACAGCAAAGAAAATGGCCAAAGATGGGTTTATGAAGAGTATTGTCAGTGCAGGGGGACCATTGACTGATGCATCTAGAAATTTCTATGGCTATATCAGGAAACTGAGGGGAAGGGAGGATGTAGAGACACTTATAGATAAGGATGGAGAAGAAGTTACTGACGATTTGAAAAAGGCAGAGATTTTAAGTAACTGGTTCAGAGAAAGCATTAGGGACAATGAATCAGAAACAGGAGGGTCTAATTCGGAGAACGAGCTTAACAACACAATTAGAAATGACGATAGTAAAAAATTTGATATCCATCCTGAGGAAATCATGAAGGAAATAAGAAAGCTGAAAAAACATAAAGGGGCTGGTGAAGATAATATTACTACAGATATCTTAAAGATAGCCGGATGTGACATTGTACCTTATCTTGAAATATTATTTAAATTGAGTCTAGACACTTGCTGCTTACCACAGGACTGGAAAAGTGCAATAGTAGTACCGGTACATAAGGGAGGGGTGAGAAATAGAGTTGAGAATTACAGGCCAATCAGTTTGACATCCAGTGGTAGGTAAATTAATGGAAAGATTGATATGCAACCACATCAGAAATATATGTGAGGAACGTAATTGGTTTTCAAGCAGGCAACATGGTTTCAGGCAAGGATATTCATGCGAATCTCAGTTGGTGGGATATATGCAAGATATTTCAGATGAAATGGACAAGGGAGGCCAAATTGATAGTGTAGCACTAGATCTGTCTAAGGCGTTTGACAGAGTAAGCCATAAAATGGTAGTAAATAAGGTAAAAACCATTGGAGTGGATAAGAAAGTCATTTGCTGGGTAGAAGAATTTTTAAAAGGTAGAAACAGAAAGTTAGGGTAGGAAATGTAGTATCAAAAGAAGTGGAAGTAAAAATGGGTGTGCCACAGGGTAGCGTATTGGGACCATTGCTATTCATTATTCTAATGAATAATTGTGTTGCCTGTTTACTATCTGAAATTAGATTGTTTGCAGATGACATAATGCTGTATAAAAGAATCAAAACGATAGAGGATTGTAAACAGTTGCAGGGTGATCTGGACAGGATATCTAATTGGGTTAGTAAACATGGAATGAAGATAAATGCAAAGAAGAGTCAGCTTATTAGATACACAAATAAAAAACAAAAGGTTAATTATGAATATAAGGTGGGGAAAGAATTGCTTGCTGAAGACTTGAAATGCAAATATCTTGGAATTACTTTTGATAACAAACTTAACTGGGCAGGACACATAGGACAGGTGGTAGGAAAAGGTTTCAGAGTTCTGCACTTGTTGGAGAGAGTTATGAGGGGATGTACGAGAGAAGTCAAGGAATTGGGTTACAAAACTTTGGTCAGACCATTGCTCGAATATGGTAGTGTAGTATGGGACCCTCATTTTACGTATCAAATACAGGAGTTGGAGAGGGTGCAAAGAAGGGCTGCTAGATTTGTTTCTGGAAATTATCGCAGAATGCAATCAGTGACGGATATGATAAAGGAGCTGGAATGGGATTCATTGCAAGACAGGAGGAGGATGAGGAGGGTCATGGGAGTGTACAGGGCATATACTGGTGATGAGGCATGGAAAGATATTGCAGTAGGTATGAAAAGTAGTGCATGGAAGGGAAAAGATGACCATGACCACAAGCTGGCACTCGATTTCAGGCACAAGGGTGTAGGAAGATTCTCTTTTTTAGGTAAGGGTGTCAGGGATTGGAATGAGTTACCAAGAGAAACGATGAATAATTTACCGAAAACTTTGAAGGAATTTAAAGAAAAAATTTGTAGAGGGCAAATGTAGGTGGGTGCAGGATAGGGGGAAGATAGCTGTGTAGGGAAATTGCCACCGGAGCCTGTGCTCCATTGCAATTAAATTAAATTAAATTAAATTAAATTAAATTAAATAAAAAGATTAAGATATTCGCTTTGGTCGCATCAAAATTTAACAAAGTAATTTTTCAAAATTAAATGGCAAAAATGTCAATAATTGTATAATGTTGTTGTTTTCTTTGTGTCACAAGGCAGTGCGCAGTATCCAGATCACGCATTTTATATAAGAGGATGGCGTTAGTGTCAGAATATGAAACTAGCCGAATAAGGTCATGAATTTCTGATTTTTTTTCTGAGATCGTAACTTGTCATCTCTCAGCATTCAGAACTAAGGGGTGAAAAAAATATGGACTTAACTTGAACTTCTCCAACTTCTTTCCGGTTAAATCGCTGCGCATCGCTCGCATTACTGTCGCTTCACTAGTTTCCTGAAATATGTCGAACATATCTTCGCCAAAGCTTTCAGGCTTCCCTTTGCTTTTAATACCAATACTGCATTTGGAATACGGCCAGAATTTTTTTTACCAACTTATGCTTTTGTAGATAACGTATTGCCTTGGGTATATTTCTTAACATGCATCACTGATTGCAAAAAATTCCAATGCATTTACTTTTTTCAGTAGTAATTAGTAAATGAAATTTGGGAGGATTCCAGTAAATTTATTCGAAGCAAACTCCAGAGTTTAAATTGAATCTCGTCACTAATGTATTAGCACACATGCACAAACATTTTTATTTGTTTCCATCAATGTACTAATTTTATCCTGCGATGTTTGCCATGAGTTGAGTTAAACGAGTTGAGTTAAACTCTACTCGTGTTTATGTAAATGAGACTGAACAATGATTACCAATTATTAGTGTACAGATACAAATAAATCAGCTACAAATGGAATAAAAAAATTCAACTGGCAAATAGAATATTTAAACAAGCAAACAAATCAGTACAGCATCAGCCGAATACAGTTACGAAATTACAGCCTAATCTGTGCGGCATTTGTTAAGAATTAGCTTGTTGTCCACATTACAAACAAGGAATGCGTTGTTTGTCATTCTTACATATTCGCGGGTTTATGTGATAAAAATATTTTTATACCTACCATAAAAATGGCGGTAGAAGATGACATAATCATTGCTAGTGTGTCGTACATTATTATTTATTAGGGAAGCAAATAATGTAACGTGAAGACGCAGGAGATCACTTTGACGGTGGTGCACACTTCTGTGTTCGAAAGTAGAAATGTGTATGGACTATGGAGGGACAGACTTGATAGACGATCTTACAGCTGAAATTGGATATGGACTTTCTGAAAGTTTCTGAAGAATGAAGTCTACCGACTTTGAAACGTTATTGCAGCAGATTGGTCCGAAGATTTCGAAACGCCAGTATTTTCTCTATCCCTTGGTGCAAATTTATCCCGCAAAAATAACATGCCTTTAAAAGCAAACCATGTCAATTTAAATATGACATCAGTTACAGAGTCTGTTTTAAATTAATTTTCCTGTTTTCGGACGTTCACGCCTGAAGGATCCCAATTGAGATTTCTTTTACGTGTCTTTTGAGTCACATTTCTTAATATCACTAATTTCGTTCCAGGCATCATGTTTCCTTATTTTATTTTTGTAATCGTTAGGAATAGGGTTGGTTATATAATTCTGTTAATTTTAAGGAATCCAAGATAGACCACTTCATGTTCCATACAAAACAACAAAAGCGTTCTTCTTGACGTATATAACTAAGCCGAAAACGCGTGGTCCGCATTTTGCTTTGATGTACCGCCTCCCGAGCGAAACCGAACGCAGGCAAACGAATGCGGTCGGAAGCGTTCATTCGCCTTCATTTTCACGTACACACTGAGTGAACGTATGATTTCGCTCGTGTGCTGTCGTATGCGTTCGCCTAGTGTGTACCCACTATTATATGAGACTGCAGTGCGATACCGTCAACAATGTCAGACGATGATTTCATTTGATTAACACTAGGACGTAATCAATCAGCATTAAGCGCTGTAAGGGTGTCGTCCAGACATAAATATGGTTTAGTCATCTGAAGTAATGTAAATGTAGAATGTGCTGATCTCTGTAGCATCGTCACCACTTCAAAGTATCACGGCATGCAGTTAGTTACATGTAATCTGTGACTTGCTTTAAATGTTGATGGCAGTTGGGTGGCAGTTGTTGATATGATGTCCTGATAATGTTATATGGCGCAGCGAAACATTTTATCTCAGCGTCAGTATTTACTTACTAGTTTAAATGCCCCTCAAAAATCTGACAGGGATCACATGTGGTGGTAATAAAAAATTGTTCTATAAAACTTTTGTAAGGAAATACGAATAACTGTTATTTATTATCTTTTTTATTAATAGTTTTCTTGATGTGTGTAAACTTTCTCTGATTAAATTCTCGGGAATCGGCAGTTTTTTCGCAGTTTCCCCTTCAGTTATTCTGTAATAGAACTAGTGAATATGTAGAGAAAGCAATCTGAATTGAAATAGAGCCAATAAAAGTCCATAATGAAATTTATTTTTTGTTTGACTCAACATTTTTAGTACTGTACTTCATCTGCTTTTCACTACATCAAAAGACATTGCTATATCTTCTGGATATTGTGGGCCATTTCCTCAATTGCGGTAGGATCAATTTTTATGAATAATTTTCACGCCAATGCAATTGAATATATTGTTTTTATTTTCCTTACGCGTTTCACTTCATACTCTGAAGCATCTTCAGCGGTTCTGACTGTTAATTAAATTTGTTCTGTGTTATAATTTTTAAATATGAAAATTGCGACATATACAGATATAAGCTTACTTAATTTTTTTTTCCATGTATAAATGTAAGTAAGCTTATATCTGTATATATAGGCCCCATTAATTTTCATGTGCGAAGCTTATGTATCTGTATATATCATAATTTTCATATGTAAAATTGTAACACAGAACAAATTTAATTAACAGTCAGAACCGCTGAAGATACTTGAGAGAATGAAGTGAAATACGTACAGAAAATAAAAACAACATATTCAACATATTAAATTCCATTGGTGTGGAAATTATTCATAAAAAAATTGATTGTTATATCTAACGCAATGCCCATTTTTTTATACTTCTAAAGCCGGATTCATCACTGATCGATTTGATCGTGTACAGCCACTTCCATTTATTCCAACGTTATACCCTTAAAAATTGTTTAATGCAGATTGCCTGCAAATTTTTAGCTTTTTCAGTGGCATTTGGCTACCAGGCCACACAACCAACTAAAATGTAATTGTGAATCTCGCGCTGTTTTAGTTCCTGCCGTACATTGTTCCCAATAACTATACACAACACAGGTCGAGCACTACATTTAATCAAACCCACCCATGCCCACTACGGGAGTCGAGCCGGTGACCCCTGCAACGCTAGGCCAGCAAATATATTGGTTTGTAATGGTCTTGAATGTGCCGGACAATTTGAACACAGCGGCGTTTCAGTCCCAGCAGAATGTCCCTACTACTGCTAAGAAATACCACTGCCTCTGGCGGACCGTCTTTTTACGCTGGATGGAGTGGCAGCACGGAAAGTAGGAGGTACCGTTTATTTAATGTGGACGATAACTGGTGAGCTACGACGTATTTTTTTTTTATAACGAGGGGAAGAAAAAGCGTTGCAACGCAAGTAGCTTTTATGATTGCAAGGACAGAGACTTTCCTAGTGTATGGTATTATATTGTAAAAACATGATATTTCCGCAGCTAGCTCTGTAGTCTCTCAGGTGTGAAAACGACGGAGATAGTCATCAAAATCATATACACTGTTTCTAAATAGTATTTTTTTTGTTGTTGATAAATTAGGGCATCATTTTAAAGATTAAGGTATCCGCTTTGGTAACATCGTATTTTATTTTTAATTTTGTTACTACTCCGCGATTCACCAAAAGTGTTCGGCGGAGGGTGCATTGCACCTATCAGGAAAGGTAATGGTTTGGAAGGGATATACGGGATATGGCAGGTGGCACCCATGGGCTATTTTGAGGAACCATCCCGGCATTTGCCTGGAGCGATGTGGGAAACTATGGAAAATTCAGATCAGGATGGCCGGAGCGGTCTATCGAGACCTAATCCTACCTCTCTCAATAAATCCTTCCTATTCCATTCCATAAAAATGAGTATAGAAATGAATCGGTTCTGGCCTTGATTTCTCTTATTTTCTCTGTCGTTCCTAGGTATGAATATTGCTGGCAGTAATATGTGTTTGCTGTCATCCTGAAATAGGTCAGTCGCGAATTTTTAAATTAGCTTCTGACGAGATCAACGCCTTCCGTGTTCCAGTTATTCCCAACTTAACTTACGTCTGGATATTCTGGGCCATTTCCTCAATTGCGATAGGATCAATTTATCAATAATTTTCACGCCAATGCAACTGAATTTGTTGTTTTATTTTCCGAACGTGTTTCACTTCATTCTCTGAAGCAACTTCAGCGGTTCTGTATTTTCCATCTGCTTGTGATTGTACAGTGTTTCAGCATCAGATATGTTTGTAGCAGAAGTTTGCATTACAGATGTTGGTTGGTTGGTTGAAAGTGCAACACAATTATTCATAAAGATGCAACCAACACCTGTAATGCAAACTGCTGCTACAAACATAACTGTTGCTGAAACACTGTACAATCACAAGCCTATGTGACCAATGAAGAATACAGAACCGCTGAAGATGCTTCAGAGAATGAAGTGAAACACGTTCGGAAAATAAAACAACAAATTCAATTGTATTGGCGTGACAATTATTCATAAAAAATTGATCACACTTACGCTTTTCCTCCTGCTATAAATACCTGTCACGAATCGGACGGCTCTTCTTTGGACCTTCTCCAGTACCTCCATTTTGATGGGGCCCCATACAAAACAACAATATTATAAGTGAGTAAGCACTAGTGCTTTGTATTCAATCGATTTAACTTCTGGTGTACACTGTTTTAATTTACGCCCTAGAAATTGGAGCATATGAAATAATTTTTTTGGAATTCGGCTCTTAAAGTATTAACTACCAAGTTCATGCGTATGAGACAGTTCAGATACAAGCCGCTGGCGTCGATAACGATTAATTGCGTTACCGCTAGATAGCAGCGCCATGTGTCACAGAGATATGGATACTCAGCGTGTTTAGTTCATCTTAGTTGTAGTGATGTCTTTGACATTTAGGCTTCCGGGAAGGGATAGTTTCTGGTATTTACGACAAAGTAGAGGCCTGCAAGATAACATGTATCAGATGAAACCAGAAAGATATTTCTAATAATGCGCCTTTCTTCTTCCAACCTTCTATAAACCAACAACATATCTATTCATTGTATTTTATTCGCAATATTTTCGCACGGGTCTATGCTGTGCTACACAATTCTTATAAAAAAAATTTATTCGTTAAATTTTTGCACAGGTCATCTAGTATTTTATTATTTCAGTTCTATCCAATAGTACACTCGTGAATATTTCATCGCAACATTTATGACTGTCATACAAATTGCTTATTTACTACGGCTTGCCACTGTTAACAACTTAAGTTGAATTTGATTTTGATTGCCATTCATTAATTATTAGCAATTTCTGACCTTTAGATGACTAAGTTATTTTAGGCTGTCCATTTATATCCTTCGAAATTACACAGCAATGCTTGTTGCATGCTTATTAGAGAAGAAAATCACCGAGCGTGGTGGGTGAGCGGTAACACATTGGCCTGGCGCTCTTGGAAGACACGGATTCGAATCCTCGTCCGGCCATCCACATTTCGGTTTCCTGTATCTTCCCGAAATCATTCCAGGCGAATGCCGGGATGTTTCCTTTCTAATTCCATGGTCGAATTGTAGTCCCCTCCAGCTCCTAATGATTTATACGAAAAATCTATGAAATTATTGATATTTGATCTTCTCTCGTTGGGGATGTGAAGGATATTCTCTTCTGCTCTTAGAATCCATGACAGAGTGACTCAGTGTTTGTATTCAGGAGATCCCCGGGAGTGATCTCACACAGGTACCACATTCGTTGCGTCAGCTCGACGCCAGCAGCATTTCTTAAGGTCGCGTCGTGATCGCTGCTTCAACAACTATGTGACCACGTTGACATGATCTACGAGTAGTTTTATGATGTAGTACACACATTCGAGAACAACTAGTTTCATATGTAGTAAAACTGCGACATCTCGCATATCTAATTTATTCCCCAAGAACACTTTACGAGGCACTGATGAAATAATAAATCTGGTAGTGGAATATCATTTTGGGCTGAGCGATACTTTAATTATCATTCCAGGAACAGTTGTTCAGTATCTCTAACCATGAGAACTAGTTTGGATTTTTACTGATGTCGGTAATTCTTCATCATACTGCAGAATTTTTATTCATAGTGTGTCATGATTCTTACATGCCATGTTTTAAGAGTGTTTGAATGGCGCTTGAACTGAATTTAAGAATTAATTACCTAAATGTCGAAATATTACATAAATTTGAAGGTAGGTCTACAATACGTCTAATATTTGGTCTCGAGTCACCAGGGTCACCGGTTCGAGTCCGATGTCGGGACCGACAGTGGTGGTGTAACGGTTAGCATTCAGCCTCACATTCGGGAGGACGCCGGTTCGAATCCCCTTCCGGGCATCCAGATTTGGGTTTTCCATGGTTTCCCAAATCACTCCAGGCAAATGCCGGGACGCTTCCTTCAAAAGACCATGGCAAAATTCCTTCCCATTCCTTGTCCCCCATCCTTTCCCGTCTCTAAAGACCTCGCTGTTAAGAGACGTTAGGCAGTTAAAAAAACCGACGCCGGGAATGTATGTTTTTAATTAAATGTTTTGTCCCTTTTGTGTTGTCCGTGCTATGATAAACAAAAATAATGTTGATTTGAAATCAATGTGCAATACTTCATTTAGTAATAAACGTTGTAAAGTTGGCTAAATGGATATAAAAGCCGAAAGCCATTTCTTTAATAACTATGAAAAGCTATCTCTAATATTCTGTGTTCCTGTGTTATATTTCATAACGCAGATACTATTTGATATAGTATCAAATGAGGACAATTCGCTTTAAACCTGACGTAATGCGAGACAGCTTGTGGTTTTTGGAACTATCATACCACGTAGTTCAGTTAGAAGCTACTGTGTAAACAAAGCTCGATTAATTTTAGTATTAATGCATGTGTGACGTCTTCTATAAGATTCCCTTGAACTGATACGAATACTTCCGAGAGGCAATCTCTGCGATTACTAGAACTATTCGTGAAATACTATGAATCTTTTAACATAGTATTTCCAGGTTTGTATCTGGATAGTGTCATCTAAATGCCTTATTTGTTAAAACGCCAGCTTCACAGAGTGGTTAAGCCTCCGACCTCCACGTTCTGTGTTGAGGGGTGGAAGTCCACAACCTTGTCACCCAGTCGTGATTTCACCGTCCTTCAACCACTCTGCACAGATGCTCACTACAGTAGCACGCGAACAGCCGACCAGCCTCGCCATTTCCGAGTTGCCGCGACTACAAACCACCGGCCAGTAATATAAAGGTATTGCGTGACCTGTGCGTAGGCATCTGGTGCCAGACAACTCCGGAAACTTAAAAGTATTATTCGATTTAATGCCACGCCAAACCGATGATGTATTGTGCCCTAAAGAGGGACCAACACAATAATAAGCAGGTGGTCATAATGTTTTGGTAGATGAGTGTAAATTTTACTTTATGTCAATACTTCGGCTGTAATACTGTAAAAATGATTCTCTCATGTACGCTTGATTGCAAACATTATACAGAAATTTATCGTTTCAGTGCAACGCGTATCATGTCCGATGTCTTAATCGAACCGCCGACCGTCCCGAAAGTTGCTAAACTCGGGGTCTGGTATGACTTCCAAACGTCTTGATACGTATTTTATGCAATTTCTTCTGCCGTCAAGCACTTCTTTACTGTGTGATAGAGGATAGGTCAAACATAAGTCACTGTCCCAATCCCACTGTTCAAAGTGCTGAGCATGTAGACGTGTCATGTGTCTGTTTTGTTGGTGCTCAATCAAACCCGCCTACACGGCAGAATTCAACATGAGACACGCTATCAGCTTCAAGAGACATCCCAAGGTCGATGTCTCTATGCTTTTCAGTTGAAGCGCAGGAAAAAAAAGATAAAGTGAAGTGTAGACGTCGAGTTGAATCCAAATGTGGCCAATAAAAATAAATAAGAGGTAAATCAAGAATCCTGAACACACCTGTGTCCTTGTTAGCCTCTTAGCATAAAAGTCGCATTAAACTTTATAATTGCCTGCAGCACAAATACAGATGCTGAATGTTAGTAAAATAAAACACATCACACAGTCGACGCAGAGAACAGATGTGGATTGAATCTGTACCATAAACCGAACGGACACTATAAATCACATAATCGTGTCAATAATACGAGGTGGTACCCAAAAATAACCGGAATAGCACTGTTGTGGGTGGAGCATGTGTAGTACGCGTTTCTGCCACCAGGCGTTCATAGCGCAACTCATTGTCAGTTTAGTGCCGCCTGTATTGTCGACCTGGTTGTTCTGTAAATCTGCAGTGATTGTTTTTGCTAACGCTGTTTTGTTATTGTTTCGTTTTTGATGATAGAAAGTTTAAGTGAACAACGTGCAGCTGTGAAATTTTGTTTTTTACTTACTAAAAATGTTTCTGAAATAGTTTTAAACTTGAAAACAGCTTATAAATATGACGCTATGGTAAAAACTCAAGTGTCCGAGTGATTCGCTCGGTTTAAAAATGGCGACGTCGATCATGACAAACCTCGTTCTGGACGTCCATCAACTGCCCGAATCGACGAAAATGTTGAAAAAATTGGATAACTTGTACTCTCAGACCGTCGACAGACAATTGGTCAACCGTCAGGGATTATCTCGGTGCTCCTTTCAGCGAATTTTAATCGAAGATTTTGGAAGGAAAAGGGTTGCTGCCAAGTTCGTTCCTGGGGCTCTGACTGACAATCAAAAACATGTCGTGCTTTGAAACAACAGCTTCAATATGTTACAGATTTTCTGTCAAAGGTCATTCTTTACTGGTGATGAGTCATGGTGCTATGGTTACGACCCACAAACAAAGCAACAGTCAAGTCAATGGAAGAAGTCTATCACTCCGTCCAAAAAGATGTCGTCAAATCAAACATTAAAACGATGCTCATTTGCTTCTTTGATGCCAAGGGCGTAGTTCATTCAGAGTTTGTTCCCCCACATCAAACCGTCAATCAAACCTATTATTTGGAAGTTTTAAGAAGATTACGCAACACTGTTCGTCAAAATAGACCCCATTTGAGGCAGACAGGAGACTGGTTCTTCGAACACGACAATGCACCTGCTCACACGGCTGTCTCTGTTAGGCAGTTTTAGGCTAAAAATGGCATGGTTCCGCTGCCCCACGCACCTTATTCGCCTGACCTGGCTTCGTGCGAATTTTTCTTATTTTCACGCATGAAAAGGGGCATTAAAGGACACCGATTTGACAACATTGAAGATGTAAAGAAAAAAACGAGGGCGGAGCAGTCAGCCATTTCTAAAGATGACTACAGAAAATGTTTCGAACAGTGAAAGCACCGGTGTGACAAATGTATTAGTTGTAACGGAGAGTATAAGGAACTTTGTAAAAAAAAATGAAAATATATAGCATTTAAGAAATAATTCCTTTTTATTTGGTATGTGAAGTTAAAAGCTGTATGAATTATGATTCCGCACAACTCAATTTGGCAATAACTGTACCTTGAATATACGAGAGACCTTTAATCTCTCTGCACCCAATACAATTGCAAGTGGTGATGATACTACTTAAAAACCAACTGAGATGGAAACTGCTCAGGATGTTAATAACTTAGACTTGTGACTGCAATTACCGTTTCATTACACCAACATCGATTCAAATACTGAAGGTTATACAGACCACGCTTCAACGGTTGTACAACTAAGGTCATTACAGGCGGGAAAGATGTGGGGGCAAGGAACGGGAAGCAATTTGGCAATGGCCTTTCAAAGTAATCATCCCGGATTCTCCTGCAGTGATTTCGGGAAAACTTGGAAAACTGAAATCTTGATGCCCGGACGACGATTCGAAACTGCATCTTCCAAGGTGCGAGGCTAGAGCGTTACCGCTCTGCCAAAAGTCTCGGTAGATCGTGATAGTATATAACGACGAAAGATATTGCTAAATATGATGTGCCGTGAAAGGATTTCCGGATTGAAATTAAGAATATCGATATCGACAAGTGTTGATATCCATTTAGCCGATCTCGGCAACGTAGGGGTTGTGCGCTTACTTCGCGTTGCAGGGGTGACCAGTTCGAGCCGGCCTAAGGCATAGATGGTTATAATCGAATGTTGTTTTCATCTTGTGTCGTACTTATCAGAAGGAGAATCTACTATCTAATTCCTAAGGTCATCCACTCACCTCGATAGCTATTGGCTGGAGAACAGTGTCACGTGTCAAAACAGCGACCAGAGATACAATTAGAAGAAATTAGGGGTTATGGCCATAAGTTAGTAGCTAAGCAACTGCTAACAAATTAATTGCTGTAATACATTCATTAAGTTTGCTTTTTGTAGCGTTTCATAGTTAAAATAAAGAAATATCGATAAACTTTATGTCGGAAAAAAACGTTGATCTGTTTTGCAGTAACATGCTGCTAGTGAAAGCAACTTAAAAATACTTAAAAAAATAAATTACTCATAGTCTCTGCTGTAACAACGAATGGCAGTTGTCATTCCGGCTTTGGATAAATTTCAATTTAGTTAAAACTTTCGCGAATGTTGTTGCTTGACCGAAGTTTATTCATTACGATTTATTTGATTTTTATGTCCTATTTTCCTGACCACCTTCGTTAATGGTCATTGTTCATGTTCGCTGAACGTGAGTTATTAGGTTATTTAAAGTGGACATTAGGCCAAATTGTCACCAAATGGAGTATTCTAGAAATTTATTTCTTCAGAGATGCTCAAATGTTTCATAATCTGGAATGTGTATTAAGTTCTCTGGCCGTCACAGATACTCTGACCAATGTTTACATTATGAGTGTTTGCCCAGTCTCAATAATAAACAACGTGATGCTTTCGAAGCAAACAGGATTTTTTTTTAAGTTTGCTGAGTGCACTTTAAGGGTCAAATACAAGTCAAGTTCATATTTAAGCAAGTTCGAGTGTATGACCTTTGAAACATTTACAAGATAGCGCGATCGTTCCTGTCCGTGTTTAATAACTACGTCTATTAATGCTTCTTAGTTATTCAAGCTTAAGCGATTCTATTCATCCTAAGTGAAACACAGGTCAAGCTTATATTTAGTCAGATCAGGTCAACCTGTCATAATCTTTCATCGTAAAAACTGAAACCATTCTAGACCCATGAAGATACGTAAAAAACAGTCACGGTCTTACACTAGTAATCATAATAATATGGTAAGTAAACATTGAAAAACACAAATACATTAAGCTAAGTCCTAAGTGTATAGCTAACAGAGCTAAAAAAATCTGAAGTATCCTTTTATACGTATCTCTCAGCGAACACGCCTCTTAGCACTGTATTGCTCTACGTAACAAGTCATAGCAAGTTCGTTGAGATGTAAACGGAACTTTTATTAGTTTAACTATAATTGCAGCTGTAAATTCCTCGTGTGGAGTTTTCCTCTTTACCGCGCTTCACTTTCACCAGTTTTTTTTGCAGCTGACGAGAAAAATAACGCGATCCAGTGCTATGTGATTAGCGATCGTATGGATACCACTGACTGTTTGAGAACAGCACTTGAATTTTGTACGTTTTAGTGTCATCTTGCGGCATTCCAGTAATATGTATTTCATGATCCAACGTAACTCACTCGACATGAATCCTATCTTCACCGATATCATCAATCGGAAATGGTGGGATTTAGTGTGGGGTTTGGTATCATTATCAGTCAATTCAGTCAATTAGTGATGTGACATGTTTCTAGTGATGAGTCCTGACATGCCTGTAATAGTATTCTCCAGGTAGAACGATTATAACCAACTCCAGCGATCCTCTGTTTTACTTCGTCTTGTTCGCTGTCGACCTGTTGACCACTACTCTGACAGCAGGTTACTAACCTGTCATCTTCTTTCCGAGCAACACTGCTGACGAAGGAAGAAAAACCCTTACTACCCTCGGTTCTTTTTCCTTTCACTCATTAATTTCCATGAAATTAAAAAACCAAAATTCTTTTCAACGACATGATTTTTGCCAACATCCTATTCTTTACCTACCAAAGCGTTCTGAAGTGAATTTGAATGTTGAATTATTGTCCTTGTCAATTCCGAAGTCTGCCAAAATAGCGAACTTGGCACTAAGCTTCTATGTTATCAGCACTGTATGAACAGCTCAGTATCATTTGTGTAAAAAATTGCCATGTTTAGATGTTAACAGGTGTTTGGAATTGGATGCTTCTAAGAATTCCACTAACTTTAAAAAAAAAAAAAAAAAAAAAAAAAAAAAAAAAAAAAAAAGTTTTTGAACTGTGAACTAATACATACACACTGTCGGAAATTAAAATTTTCAACACCCAGATAGGAATGGCAGAATTTTAGGATACTTTTTAGATATATCCAGGGTCATTCCCACAAGAAATGACAACAAATTGAAATGGATCAGGCTAAGTTTATTACCTTTAGATACAGTTGCTCCCACCTCGAGACCTATACATTCGTGCATCCTTACCCACATTGAACCAATAGGTGTTCGGATGTCTTCTTGGGGTATGTCTCTCTACGACTGCATGTCTTGTGCAGTCAGTTGTTGAACAGTTTGTGCTGGGTGACCATGTGATCTAATGTGTATACTCCTGGCTTACCAGACATTCTCTGTTCGGGACAAACCGGGGGATTGTGCTATATAAATTGTTATCGTAACTCCTTACAAGGCTTGTGTTGCGATGGCCGCAGTATGAGGAAGATGCTGTTGGAAGATGCTGTTTGGGAAATTTCATAACAGGGTGCAGCAACCCGTCCACTGGGCTGTCATTGCGCTTTAAACAACCAACTCAGTCCTGCTGTCGAAACTGATTGTCACCAAATCATGACACCAGTGGTTGTTGCATCTGTGTGACGTTCTGAAATCACATCAGGGTAAGCTGTTTCTCTGCCTGCGAACATGTTCTTGATTGTAATCAACACTCGTCTCTAAACATGTTCGCCATTCACAAGTCCATTTGCGTTTTGCATTATACCAGATTAGACGATGCTGGTAATGATATCAGGTTAATGGACACATTTCATAGGAGTCAGAGAGTGTATCCAAGCTTCAAGCAAACGGTTTACAATCGTTCGGGGGGTGACTCTCTCTGTAACCACTGCTTGGATCTGGCCTGCAGTCACCCATCTGCCAGCAACAGCCACTCACACAATTTGTTGGTCTTCACTTGCTATTGACCTCCTGTGTGGACCTGTGCCTGCTCTAGGAGTATTAGAGCCTTCTTTCATCCACTGTGCAACAAGTCTGTGTGCTGACATTCCACTACAGCCAATCCTCCGGGAGATTTCACGATATGATTCACCCGTTTCAAACACGCCAATTTTCCGACCTCTCTCACAGTTAGACATTTGGGTGTAAAGGGTCGTCACTCTTCGCCTTGGCATACTTGGTCAACAAGAGCTTGTGAACAAAAAACTGTCATGTTACACAACACTGTTCACAACATATACATTTGAAAACAGTAATTTTGTATAATAAATAGCCCCGTAATTCTCATACTATTATATGGAAAACTTTCAATTTTTAATCATTTAATACTCTTCATATGGTGATAATTAGGAAAAAATTTAATTTAGTTATCACAATTCCGTCTGGGTGTTGGGATTTTAATTTCCGCCAGTGTGTTGATTATCTCTTTTATGGTAGGGGAACCACCGGAAAGAGTAGTCTAGTCTTTTTTGTGGTAGGGGAATCACCGGGAAGAGTAGTCTAGTCTCTTTTGTGGTAGGGGAATCACTGGAAAGATTAGTCTAGTCTCTTTTGTGGTAGGGGAACTACCGAAAAGAGTAGTCTAGTCTCTATTGGGGTAGGGGAATCACCGGAAAGAGTAGTCTAGTCTCTTTTGTGGTAGGAGAATCACCGGAAAGAGTAGTCTAGTCTCTTTTGTGGTAGGGGAATCACCGGAAAGAATAGTCTAGTCTCTTTTGTGGTAGGGGAACCACCGGATAGAGTAGTCTAGTTTATAAGGCGATATATCGATCGAAGTAGTATGTGTTTTGTGAGTGGGGACTTTCCCGGCGTACTGTTGCAATAAAATCTTCTCGGGTGTCCGGTCGGATGGTGTTGCATAAACACGACTTTTCGACAGCTAGCTCTCCTGTCTTCATCACGTATCAGGTCTCTTCTAGCTGTCGCACGCTGACTGTCCACCGCATAGACTAGATTTTTTTTATAGTATGTGTTTTAAGAGACTTAAATGGTTTACTGTAAATATACAGCCAGTTTGGTGAAACAAGGAAGGTTCGACCGCGTGAGGGAGTGGTGACGAGACGGTTCGTTGCGTGAGGCACAGTGGCCTGTTACGCGTGCTGTGGCGGCTGTTTTCCCCTTGGCACGCTAACCGGCAGAACGTGTGTTACGGCAGCTTTCGCCGTGTTGTAAGTGCAATTCACAAAGAGCTAACTTAGCTCACTCGACTGCTGAGCGATCACAAAGAGTCCTGCGCAACACCTTCCTCGGCAGCGACAAGCAGCGTCTTTCCCGAAATTGGACAGGTGTCTCCCACCGCTAAATGACACAGTTTAAGTCACCTTTAACAAAGGAGGAAATTGCTGGGGAAACACACAAAATTAAATACCTGTATCTGTTGATGACGAGTTCATTTCGGGCCATCCACAAATTACGTCACAGGAATTTAATGATTTTTGGAGGCCCCCCTTTTCTCCTTGCCACAGGTGGTCACATTTCTGTGACCCCCTCCCCTGGTGTGACGTCACATATTTTGCAATTTTAAATTTAGAAATTATTAAAATAAAACATCACTTCCAAAATTGTATATATTTTTCTATCTAAAATAATTTTTCATAAAATCAACAATAAATAATTCTAGAAAATTAAAAAAATTAATCAAATGAACGAGACAAAATTTAATCTTCATGTGCCCATGGACTTTGAACCCATTCTTCACTTTATTTATGATTGGTATAGCAGTCATTTCATTTCGATTTGGTTAATGTTAGGGGGCGTCCCTTATTTACGTGAGGTGAAATAGGGGGAGGGGGAGGTGGTCAACGGAAATCTCACGTAAGGTTTTGAAATTCGAGTAGTTCTGTAGAGCTTTTTTTTTTTTTTTTTTTTTTTTAAAAAAAAATCTATAAATGACGCGAAAGTCGATTTTAGGGGCAGTATTCGGTAGAAAAACCGACCTTAGGGTTAGGGGAGATATAACCACCGTTGGAGCATGAGACCTTAAAATAAGAGTTTCGAGGTTGATTAGTAGGGGAGGGGTGGGGAGGTCTCCGTCAAAATCTCACGTCGTTTTAGAGGGAGGGGGTCCGACCAGACGAAGTCTCACCAGAGAGGGGGGGAGGGGGAGGAGAGGTGCGGAATTCCGGAAAAAACACCTCACGTCATTAATGGATGCCCCCTTAGAAACATTCGATGTGCCAACATCTTCTTCATCCAACCATATAGCATCGTCATCGTTTATCAAACAAAGAACTTCCCTGTCACGTCTAGTTCCAATTCTTTGAAGACGAATTTTCGTGATGGGCAAAACCTCTTGTTGCCCTTTATTTTATTGCTTATATTGGTTAGTGACCACAGATGCCACAAGATCCTATAAATAAGTATGCGGGCCATATTTTGTCAAAGCCTCAAAGGCGATTTTGGGCTTTCGGCGTATGTAAGGCAGCCACGTGCAACACCGTAGGTACAGCGAGCGTGAACTCTCGTGGCTGCCACGTGCCAAAAAGTGATACAAATTATACATGTGATGTCAGATAGTTTGTGATTCACCCCCACCCCCTGTCACATGATGTAACATTTTGTTGACCTCCTCCTTCCCCTTAACGTGTGGTGTAACTTATGGATGGCCCCTTTGGCATGAGCACAGTGATTAGGTGGTAGACAGATTTTAGAAGGATTGACAGTTACTCAGGGCATGTATAAGGGATATCTTTTACAAAAAATTTTCCAGTCTCTTGCTTAAGTATGGTGGTGCGGCGTTCATTATCGTGGAACTGTAGGGGGTGCAAGGAGGGGCAGCAAAATTTTCGTAATAGGATCACTTCCCGATATTTATAAACAATCTTAGAGATAATGGTAATGGCTGTTTGAGATAATGTACACAACGAACAAACGGATACCACATGTCCACGAGTACAAAGTCTTTGGAAGGGACCGAGCGTGGTGGGTGATAAAAACACTGTGGCCTCGCAATCAGGACGGCATGAGTTCTAATCCCTGTCCAGTCATCCAGACTTAGATTTTCCATGTTTTCCCGAAATAACTCTAGTTGAATGCTGCGACGATTTCACAAAAGCCCTTAGACGAATACCGTGCCCAAGTCCCTTTCCCGTCTCTAATGACCTTGACGTCGACAAGGTGTAAAGCCATAAGCAAAACAGAAAAACGGAAGGTTCTCGGACGTAGGAATAAAAAGCGTCAGGTAATACGTCTATCGTTGATAAAGCTAATTCTACTTTTTATTCTTTGAGGCTGGTAAGAGGACTGGGGGACAAGGAATTGTAAGGAATTCGGCATTGACCTTTCGGAGGAATCATACCGGCATTCGCCCTGAGTGGTTCCGAAACTATGGAAAAACCAAATCTGGATGGCAGGACGAGGATTCGAACTTGTGTCCTCTCGAATACGAGGTTACCATTCATCCACATCACTCGTTGGCCCAACAAGTTTATTAGGAAGAAGGAATTAAAAAACTGCCAGTGCGATGGGGGAAAATTTGTAGTAAATAACCAAGCAAAAGTAGTTCAGTGTTTGTTTAAAAAAAATAAAAATAAAAAAATAAAGAAAAAGAAATTAGAAGTTATTGCCCACCTCCCACTTTAAAAAAAATAAAAACACCAACTTCCCTTCTTGTAATGAATACTGTAATCCATAGTATTCCACACTTTTAGGCTCGTAATCCACTTTTTGGTGCCCCTCTTAGCTGAAGTATACAATATTATACATAGAAAAACAAGGACAAATTACTAAAATTATTTTACTAAAAGATATAAACGATATTGATGTATTGTTCACAATTTGATTAAGAAATACATAATATGAAAAATATTATTAATTAGAGGGTTGATTTGGTGTAATGACACAAATCTTTCGATGTTTGGTCCTTTGTTTGTCATCAGACCGTTCCTCTGTTTCTTTTCTTAGCTAATACGAGTAAAATGCTAATTACGACAAATCTTTCGTTGCAACGGATGATCATTGGAACGCAATTGAAATTTCTTTGTTGAAACCATAAATCCGGTGTAATTTGGGAAAGCAGGGTTCGGCGGTTAATCCTTATGTCCCTAAATTTGTCTTGGACCAGAAACGCCTCCCATGATCTCATCAATACTAAGTGGTGCGCGGTACCGCCCTCGTTATAAACCACTGCAATATATTATTCCAATAGAGAGATTTTAAAAGAATCCAAGTTCATATAGGAGCAACCATCCTATGAAAGCTATGTTTTCATCATTGCAGCGTGCGTTATAATTCAGTGTTCTGGGAGCGTCCATAAACTACGTAGTCCCATTTTGGCCTCTTCTGAATCCCCCTTTCCCCCCACGTAGCCTGACATGGTTTTTGTCTCTATACTACTCCCCCCTCCCCGCATGGCACGTAGCTTTTTTTTCTATTGATTCAAGAAGCCATTTTGTGCTGTTTTCTCTAGTCGGACTATCGTAAATTATATACGGAGATAATTAAATGACGAAAATAAATATTCACATGCTGTTGTGTGTTCTGTATCTTATTTTAACTGTGACAAATAATATGAATGAAAAGCAACGTGTCTTGGCTCCGGATGCCCCCTTCTCCCCATATAGCCCAGCGTAGCTTTCTCCTCCCCCCTTAAACCAAGCCACGTAATTTATATATATATTACTTATTGCTTTCCGCCTCGTCGATGGCTAAGGTCATTAGAGGCGGAATGGGACTGGGGACAATGAGCGGGAAGGAATTCGGCCCTTTTTAAAGGGAACCTCCCGGCATTCGCCTGGAGTGATTTGGGAAAACCATGGAAAACCCAAATCTGAATGCCCGAACGGGGATTCGAACCCGCAACCTCCCGAATACGTAGTTTACAGACGCTTCCTCTTGATGGTAAGACCCGAAACGTAATAATAAGGGAAACAACAGTTTGTTGTGTCAGTAACAACGGGTGTGACTGGAAAGATAGCATGGTTTGAATCCGGTTTATTGTGGAATTTTCGTGAGGCAGTAACCTGTTCTTCACCTCTGACGAAGATTGCGTTGTGTTTCTGATGCACGTCACAGCGCTTATGTGCTTTTGGAATTCCCATTTAAATGTACGTCATGTTTAAAAATTAAGGATTATCGAGAAAAGTGAGGCGGATAAGAAATATGAGAATTGTGCTCCGTATCGCAAACAGCCGAACTGCCCTTCATGGTATTTCGCATACAAATTCACCGAGTTGGATCAAATTTCGCCCAGCTGATGTTTCTCAACCAAGTGAGTAACATTGTCACAGTTAAACTTATGGCACTTATACACTTATACACTTAAGACTTCGAAAGTGAATCAATCGTTGCTGATCACCACAAGTAACTATAATAAAATTTCTGCTGGTTCAACGGTTCGTGAACGGGAAAATTAATTATTGTACATCGTATAATGGTAACGTGAGCATCCTATTCACTCATTACGATAATAAGTTCACAAACGACATTAGCAACAATAGTTTGACATTTAGCATGACAACGCAGTCATTGTTGCCACATTATTATTATTATTTTTTTGGCTCTACGCCTCTTCGACGTCGAATGTATTTGGAAAGAACTGGTCTCAAGTAACGAGAAGGAGTTCGGCAATGGTCTTTTCAAGGAACGATCCCGGCACACGCCAGGAGTGATTTCGAAAAACCATGGAAAACCGTAATCCGAATGGCCGGACCAGGATTCTGAACTGCATCATCCAGAATGAGAAGCAACTGCTCTGCGCTTATTACTACAGTCTCGTTTATACTTGATCTTCCTTACTACGTAACAGCTTTGATATTGAAACAAACGTTTTAGTAAGTAAATAAAGAATTTTTTAAAATTTAAACTATTTTTCAGTTCATATTTTCTGACAGCTTTGTATATAAACGACTAACAGTGCATAATATGAAGTGTATACTGCTCAACACATTAGGGCTCGTCAATTAATTGGGTGTAGCGGCTGAGCATTTGGTGAGAGATCTGGGGAATTCCCCCCAGAGTCGAATCTCGTGATTCTGGTACCCTTTTTTGTTTTTAGCTCCACTGTTCTTGATCATTCAAATGTTGACGTGAGTTTTCTGCGGACCCCTTCCCCCTTGGTGAGATGTTGTTGGACCCCTTTCACCCTCTATTTGTGCTCACGTATTTAAGGGGTGTCCCCTTACATGACCTGCGCATTTGAAACGAATCCGGCGAACGTAGAGATCCGTGTGAACGGTTTATCCGGCAACATGAATCAGCGGGTCGGGGTCTTCACACTGTGAACAAGGCCGACCGGTCGGTCTCCACGTCATCTGCCTACGTGGCTTGCAACAGGACTGATCAATTAATAGTAGGAAGCTTCACTACTTCCCTTGAAAACCTGTTTCGAGTGTTAGACAATACCCTTCACCCGTCCAATAATACCACCGCGACGAAAGTAGCGGAATACTTGAAAGGAAGTGCTTGGTAAAACGTATAACCAGAAAATTCAATCTTCTTCGATTTTCTGGAAACTTTTGACTCTGTACGACTCAATAGCCCTTTAGCGAAGATTCGAGTATGCGGTATATAGGATCAGATTTGTGGGTGAATATGAGGTTTTCCAACTCTGCGATCGCAGTACAGTATGTCGTTGTTGAGGAAGAAAGGCTCTTCCAATCTACGCTACTTCGGGCGTTCCTCAAGGAAGTGTAACAGGATGTCTTCTTTTCCTAAATTTTATAAACGATCTCGAAGACAACGTTAATGCAGTCTGCGGTTGTTGGTTGGTGATGCAGCTATCTGTAAGGATGTAAGGAATTCGGCAGATTGTTTAGATCTGGATGTTATTTCGAGATGGTGCCATGAATGGTAACATACGATAAATTTCAAAAAGTGAAAGACAATGTGCATAACTAACAAAAAGAATCCGTTTATTAACGAGTACAAAGTAAGAACTCAGTAATTGACAAAGTTGATTCCCTGATGCATCTGGGCATAATAGTACGAAGCAAGATGAAATGGGACCAGCACATTACTTCCATCTTACGTAAAACTAATTCTAGAATGCAATTTATGGGACGAATCTTGTAGAAATGTAAAGATCACACAAAGGAGATAGCGTACAAAACTCTCGTGCGTCCACATTTGTATTACTGCTGTGGAGTTTGGGATCCGTATCGCAAGCTATTGATGAACACGATAGAGAAAGTACAAAGGAGAGCCGCTCGATTCGTGACTGCTTGCTACAGCCTTTACGATAGCGTCACAGAATTGATACGTAGATTGGGCTGGGATTGTCTGGTAGACAGACGACGTTGGTTTTGTTTGAATTTATTGGCGAATGTGCGAATATCTTCTTTCATTTACAGGTGCCATGCAATACTTGGTCCACCAATGTATTTAGGTCGCGAGGACAGAAGAGATAAGATTAGAGAAATAAGATGCCGTATTGATATAATGTTTTTTTCCTCGTGCTACTCAAGATTGGAATTGCCAGAATAAAGATTAGTTTTGGTGCAAAACACTCTCTATCATCCACAATATTTGTGAATTGCAGTGTGTTGATGTAGATATATAAAATCAAGCCTGGGCCGGATTCGACTGCAAAACGTCTGACAAAATTAAACACGGTAGAGAGGTGATTGAAATTGTAGTATTCATATTTCTGAAATCTAGTGAATGAACACCATATGTCACATAGTCATCTTTCTACTTGTTATATTTATAAGTAAGTGTATCTGTTTGGTCTACAACACGAATGTTAATTGTATCCTGGCGCACGAAGAGTATCAGTCTAGTGTTTTATCAGACCTCCAGTCCTCCACGAGTCTGGGAGTTACTGTTCATGACTTTGATGACTGTTGTTTAGTATGTGTTTCATGTTCAATATGCGAAAATGAAAACAAGTGTTTTAACACGATTCCGCCTCATTTACTCCTACTCCATCTAGGGTCACCATGGGGCTACCTAATTCAACGACCTCAACGGATCGATCACACTGAGCGTGGTGGGTGAACCTCACTATTACGAGGACGTGGGTTCGAATCCTCTCCCAGCCTTCGATATTTGGGCTATTCATGGTTCCTCCAAATCACTCCAGGCGAATGTCAGGACTGTTCCTTCAGAAAGCCATGGCCGAATACCTTCCTATGACTTGTTCCCAGTTCTTTCCGGTCTCTAATGACTTAGACGTTGAAAAGACGTAAAGCCAGAAACGAAAAAAAGGATGAATCACCATCAACGGTGTCGATGGTCCTTACTCCATATGAACTGAGGGGAGGTTTGTGATATAACACGGGCGTTTGGTTAGGAATGGTACACCACCACTTCTTCTACTCTGCTAGCACGTCCTGAATGATGAAAATATCTTTCTTAATGAGACTTGCATGAGCTAACCCAGTGACACACACCTTATGGTGTCGTAGCGAACCCAGTCGATGAGGCGGCTTTATTAACCTTATGACTGTGTAATCACATTAATGTTAGATGTTTCCACAATACTGAAATTTTTTTTATTTTCAGCCTATTTAGCTTCCTTGTAACAGCTCTGTGTTAAATAGAAGGCAAAGATTACTCTTCACAGTAAGTACCACTGATGGTGTGAACAAATTTTTGTGGCTTTGACAGAGCACTTGAAGGCGCCCCTGGACAATACAAATATGAGGCCAGCTTGGACGACAGCTTCATCCATCCACGAATCTACAGGATTTTGAGCTACAAACCTACGGCCAAATCTTTCATAGGATTACATCAGACATCTCAATGAATACGAGCAAGGCTGTACAGCCTCATGTATCGACGTTATTGATGGTCCATTGGGTTATTCAAGTTACTTTCCGATTAAATGCCTCATCTGGATTTATGTTGTATTCAGTTCTTTGTATTTATTTTTACATCTCCTTCTGGGTGTGCCAATGAGTATATGAAAGTCTCATAAATATAGCTACAAAATTTTGAGTAAGAAGTTAAGTCCTGAGACTACTGACTTGGACACATTTGCTTCTGGTTGTTATTTGCAGATGAATCAAATGGCGAAAATTCTCAAACGGCTGTATGGGAACTAAGAGTGTAACTTTCTACTGGTATTTCGAGCTAGAAAATTCGAGCTTTCCTACAATGTCATGTGTGTACGAATTATACCCTGTTCACTCGAAACTGACGGCTCAAGGTCATGTTCGCATGGCCCCGCTCCTCAGCTCACCACCTCCTCCCTTCCTACCCATCCAGGCTGACCACTATGTCCGGTTAGGTGGGAGTTAAATTTCCCCTTCTCATGTAGGGTAAGAGCAGCAGGGTGGGGATAGAGCAGACTGACCTTGAGTCACATCTGTTAACTGAACGGGCTGTAGAAGTGATATAGCGAATAACATCAAAGCTTTATGTATTACATTTAAAACTATTTCAAAATTTTGTGGTGGTAGTATCGTCGTAATGGCTAAGACAGTTGATGCAGGCTGATCGTACAGTAGTACTCATTCAGTGTAGCATGTTCCATTCAGTGCAAAGATAATTATAAGTTCCAAGCTCGTGGAGGTTGGAGGACTCGCTGGTTGACCCCGCTCAGTCGTGGGACACTGGCCACGGACTGTTATCAAATGCTTTAACAGTTACTGACGATACACCGCTATAATACCAGACGGTACACCGCCGCTGCTACAGCCTCAAGGGCGCTTGAGACACTTCCTGTGCAGATCTCGGATACGTCGAGCGCTGCTAAATGATCAGCACATCTCTCCGAAAGCGGTGGACCGAAAGGTAGTTCATCACCGGGACGGAGTACATAACATGAGGAACTAATGGCTGAACTGCATCGATGTAAAATGCGAGGATGTGGATAGATGAGGTAGCCATAAGGGGGCGTCTATTAATTAAGTGTTTTTTCGGCAATCTGGACTCTTCCCCCCCTTTCCTCGTTATGAGATTTGGTGAAATCTATTGCCCCCCCCCCCCGCACCACCTAAGGTGAGGTGAGATCTCTAGGTATGACCTCTTGATTTAAATGTTGGGATCGACGTCGCAAATAATTGGTAGACTTTTTTTTAGCGCTACCTTTTTTCAAGGTATTGGTGAGATTTTGCCGGACCCTCCCTGTTTCACTACACGACATTAATGGACACCCCTGAGACAACTTTCTCTTCGCTAGATAACATCATTAGAAGTGATCAATAAACGTATGCCCGCCCAGTTGCCATGATGGTGTCCGGCGCTAATACGGGGTTATCTGGATCGAGTGCTAGTGGTGGAAGAACTTGGGCGGCAGGTTAGGAGGCGTTGTGGTCCACAATTCCCAATCACCATGTTGTGCTCCAAATCCCACAAACCTCTAAGTAAGAGCTTACGACACTGTTGGTGGTGGTTTGTCTTTCAGGACGTACGATTGTTTCTTTCGGAAGAGTAGGCCTGAATGGGCTGGAACCGGGTTTCACCCTCTACCTTCCTTCATCTCTCATCGCCTACACTTTACACTGAACACACACACACAGACACTATCACAGTCATCCACACTTACAGCAGCACTTACGAACCCTGGCACGGAGGGGTAAACATCTTCCTAGTTAACAGCCTACGCCAGAACATGAGCAAAGTGTTCATAGGAGAAGAATAAACGTATCTGCGTTACAGCGTTTGTAACATCTCGTAAACTAAACCGAACGTGGTGGATGAACGGTTAACGTTCTGGCCTCGAATTCGGGCGCGTGGTGGTGTAACGGCTAGCGTTCTGGCCTCGCATTCCGGAGGACGGTGGTTCGAATCCCCGTCCGGGCATCCAGATTTGGGTTTTCCATGGTCTCCCAAATCACTCTAGGCAAAAGCCGGGATACTTCCTTCAAAAGACCATGGCCGAATTCCTTACCATTCCTTGCCCCCCCCCCATCCTTTCCCGTCACTAAAAGACCTCGCTGTTAGAGAGACGTTAAGCAGAAAAAAAAACTGAATTCGGGAGAACGCGGGTTCAAATCCCCGTCCGGGCACCCAGATTTTGGTTTTTCATGGTTTCCCCAAATCACTCCAGGCGAATGCCGGGATGCTTCATTCAAAAAGGCCATAGTCTAATTCCTAGTTCGTTCCTTGTCCCCAGTCCCATCCCGCCTCTAATGACCTTAGCCGTCGACGAGGCGTAATGCCATACGTACAAAAAAAAACAAAAAAAAAACTAATCGGTCAAGGAATGGGATAGAATTCGGTCATGGTCTTTTTGAAGGAAGCGTCCCGGCAGTCGCCTGGAGTGATTTGGGGAAACCATGGAAAACCCAAATCTGGATGCCCGGACGGGTATTCGAACTAGCGTCCTTCCGAATGGAGGCCAGAACGTTAACCGCTCAGCCACCTCTTAATAACATGATGCGGCATAGTCCCAGTTTATAAAATGCAGTTAGATAATTTTTATTTTTTAATGAAGACAATTAGGTCCTTAAACAAGCGATTCCACTACATTAATATCAATCTTTATTTCTTTCACATACTATAGTCTACAGATAAAGTATTCGTGACTTCAACTCAGATTTTAATTTCCATTAGATTCTTTACAGGGACCACAAATGGTCTCAGGAAAATCCAAGTGAGCAAGATCGATTGGAACAGGGGCGGATCAAGGGGAGGGGCTAGGGGACTAAAGCCCCCCCCCCCCAAAGTATCTAGGTCCACCCCCGACATCGTAATTTTGGATTTTGGAGACTTTTTTCAGCTCTCCTGATCTTTTATGGAGGCAGTAATCCGAGGAGATTATAAAGACTACCCTAGCCCGACGCATGCCTCCCCGCCCCCCCTAAAACCAAAGTCTACTCAGGCCCGCCCAAACAAAGATCCGCTCAAGCCCCCCCAAACCTAAATCCTGGATTGGAACATTTTTTTAATTTAATTTAATTGCAATGGAGCACAGGCTCCGGTGGCAATTTCCCTACACCCCCATCTTCCCCCTATCCTGCACCCACCTTCATTTGCCCTCTACAAATTTTATCTTTAAATTCTTTCAACGTTTTCGCTAAATTATTCATCATTTCTCTTGGTAACTCATTCCAAAAATAAAGTCAGTTAGTCACTGTTCTTCTTTGGAATATGGGCACACAGCTATTTCAGGACTTGACGCTGTTTCATCCCTAAGTAGTATATCATATAACAGGTGGTTTCAGTATAACTTTGTTATCCACGAATCATTAACGTGAAGTATTGCAATTTTATTTCTTACTATACCAACATTCTAAACTCGCTTTTACAAATCAGATACAATGACCGTCAGTTTCGTTTCAGAACTGCATGAGTTGTTTGTATCAAAAAATTTAGAATTTCATATTAATTCTAATTCTATAATACATACAAGGAATTAATGTGTAAATCTGTAAGACGACAGAGGAAGTGTTTGGAAAATAGGTGAGCAACGGAAAGGAGAGAATTTTTCCTGACATATTTTCTTTTATTTCAGGAATCATCTCACGGACCTTCATGAGCTTCTTGTTGGCCTTGGTGAGGCAGAGCAGGATACATCTTGCACTCCTGACACATTCAATCCGAAATTCCATAGGTTACTATAATCAGTTTAGCCTCTAGTATAAGAAACAAGAAACAGTTTAAGGTAAACTCAGATATTTGTGTTGGGTACTCAATTGTTTGAAGACATCAATGTTATTTAAATTATAAATAGTTCTAACAATGCTGTCTGTTTTTTGTTTGTTTTTTTTTCGAACCAAATCGCCTATGATAATATTCTACCTAAAAGCTAGCTAGCCTCTTTGTTTAGGACTTGGGGCGTTATTTCACTTGAATAAGTCACACGTAATTTGATTTGAATGAGTGAAGTTACTTCGAAATGCTGAGTATTAGGTTTAGTGATTGTTATACTTTTTAACATTAACCATTTGTCACGACGAAGAATCTTTACTGCGTGGAAAGAAGTGAAGCTGTTTAGTCATCTCATCGCTAAAGCTTCGTACTAATGTGTGCTACAATATTCTGTTTCTAAAACTTAATTAGACGCATTAAAATAGTGTTTTTTTTTGTTTTGTTTTTTTGGGAAGGGGAGGTGCAGGAACAGTTATCAGATGACGTCAGTAACGAGCGTAATAGATGAAATTAAAGACTACAGCGTTGACAAATCACTCCATTTGAAGAGTAACAGTTTCAGTTAAGTTGAAAATGGAATGAAATTTGCGCATGGTGAAGATGTCACATCATGTGATACTGTCATAGAATATTTTCATACTGGACGCATGTGTTACAAAGACAAATCTCGAATAAAAAGATCCTGTCACGGATGGCCTTGACACAGTAAGGACAATGTAGGCTAAGTTCCTAGAAGGAAGAAGAATAACTGTTAAAATAATTGTAATTGAACATGGTAATGGTTATGGAAGGAGCTGGAATATTATTTCTTAACAACTGCATGTGTTTAAGGGGGAACATTGTGGATTCCCCACTTGTTGACCGCTCTTCAGTAGCAGTCTTGGCGTGAAATGTTGACTCACGCGCGATAGTTAAAAACTTTCCAACACTCTTCATAGCCATGGATGAATGCTAGATCTATCTCTACTATACAGAGGCCAAAGCTATTAGCGAAGAAGAGAAGCAAGCTAATTCCTTCTCTGTCAAAAAGACTAAGGGCATATACTGGCGATGAGGCATGGAAAGATATTGCAATAGGTATGAAAAGTAGTGCATGGAAGGTAAAAGATGACCATGACCACAAGCTGGCACACGATTTCAGTCACAAGGGTGCGGGAAGATTCTCTTTTTTAGGTAAGGGTGTCAGGGATTGGAATGAGTTACCAAGAGAAATGATGAATAATTTACCGAAAACTTTGAAAGAATTTAAAGATAAAATTTGTAGAGGGCAAATGTAGGTAGGTGCAGGATAGGGGGAAGATGGGTGTGTAGGGAAATTGCCACCGGAGCCTGTGCTCCATTGCAATTAAATAAATTAAAATTAAATTAAAACGCACAGAAATCTGCAGGAATCGTCATACTATCAGTATTCTGCAACTATTATCATTACTATATGACCCGTACTAAAGTTACGCGAATATGATGAATAGTGAGGCTGGTGATTTGTAATAGGATGAAAGAAGAACCGCTCATTTATTTCAGTTCCTTATTTGTTTAGTTTAATATGTACATAATAAAAGTCGACGCCAGTGAAGCAGTTTACTAATATCTCTGTGATATATGCTGCTGCTCTCTAGCGGCATGACTCTGAAGTGGTTCATTCGCGGGGCATTCACAGTTATTACTTTTGCCCTTTAAGGGTCAAATTCCGAAATTTTCGTTCATAATTTTTATTGTTGCCTGAGCGGCAACATTCTTTATCTTTTAAATAATACTTCATTTATCGATTTAGGTCGAGGGAAATAAATGTCTCGTAACAAAAAACACGTTATAGAAATAATGATACTTTGTCCTTTAAGGGTCGAATTCTGAAAAATTCCTTTCTTAAAATATGATGTTACCAAAGCGGCGACCTTCATTTTTAAAATGGTACCTCATTTATCTATATCGGTTAGATATCAAGTGAGATAAATGGCTCGTGACACAAAAAATATCGCATTTTAGAAATATTGACATTTTCGCTGTTTAATGGTCGAAACTGAAAAACTTACTTCCTTAAAATATGATATGATCAAAGCGGATACCATAAGCTTTAAAATGATACCTCATTTATCCATTTCGGTTAGGTATGAAGTGAGTTAGTAGCTTGTGACAAAGATAGACCCTATAGAAACAATATATATGATTAATCCGCAATTCAGTACAACTATTGTAGGGAAAGTTTCATCTCTGCCGAATCTTGCTTCACTTCTATGGAATATCTGAGGATGCTTCACTTTATCTATATCCATATATATTACTTCTTCCGTATTTTGTAAACGTGCAAGTAAGGACAACCCTGGTTGGTCCAAAATTCAATTAAAAGCGGTCGTACCTGAAGCTGGACTCGAAGCAGTGACCCTTCAACTCGATGCGAACACTTACGTGTGAACTACGGAAGCCGAGTTACTAGACTGAAATAACGCACGACTGAGTTGGAATGCGCGGCGACCTGGAAATTTGTAAACACATCGTTAAGAGCACACGACGTTATCCTGCAGCAGCGCATCTGGGTGCTTTGTTTCCCTACAAACCATCACTGCTAACGTTCAGTTCTTGACTTCTATATAAAGCTATACTTCAAATAAACGTCTTAACAAATAGTGTAAAAAAACAGAAGTTGAACATATAAAAGAATGAATAAAATTTGAATCAGTTCACGACTTCACAAATGGGAAATTCTGTTCATTATCAGTCATAACTACAAAGAAGAATAAAAATGTCAGAATTATAGTGGATAATACTCATAACAGCTTCAGAGGATCCAAAAACATTCAATTGGAACTTTCACATAGAAAATTTTCAGTTGCAAGCATAGTAGTAAATATACAAAATTAAAGTGACTTGTAAGGGGAAAGTGAAACTGAAGTTTAATTATATGTTTCAATTCCCTTTTCCTCTATTAGTTTTGTTTGTTATTCCCCGATCTTAGTGTAAAGATGAACCCTACATAAAAAAACAGGAGCCGAAATGGAACTGATGTTTCTCACCAACCTGGTACAAATGAATAGATTCGAACAGCCAGGTGTAATTTTATTTGTAGTGTAATCACTTTACTTTAAAGTACTTTGGTGCTGAAAAAGAACATAGGGATTAACTACGCATAAAACCAATAATTGTATCAGTATCTTGAGTTCTCGTAATTTCTTTTAAGAGCATTCTACGTTCCATTAATCTTCCTACCATATAAGGACAACCAGTTATGCCTCACTACCAGCAACCTCCTCCATGTTCTGAATAAACTTAGCAGTAATGAACTAGAGTTTAAATTACAGCTGTAAACTGGAAAATTGTAAAATTTCAGAAGCAACCGGTACACGTGAATATCTTTCTATTAAAGTGCAAGCAACTACTTTCAGTAAAAGTTACCTTAGGTACAATACGGAACTGCATCGAATAATAGCATCGTATGAGCATCTGGTTTCCAAATTTGCTAGGCGTTAGCACATCAAGCGATGGTAATAATAAGGTTAAAAGACGCAGAAGGACTGGTTACATTTCTGCCTGTACGCAGGGTAGTTTCTTGCAAATGGAGATGGACCGATCTGAATCACACTACGAGACTCTCAAAAATTTTCACTTGTTGTTAACCTAGCTTCACATTTAGCACAGCTTGAATTTCGTGTGCGAAGTTTACCAATGACATTCCGTCGTTATTATTGCACACGAAACAACAGGTTCCCTATACAAGGTAGTATTAGCTAGTTGGTTTTGACACGTACAGTTTACAGCGTGTTATCAAGTCGACAAAAGATTACTCTCGGTAGTAAACACCATACAAGCCGGTCAGACATACTCCGGTGTAGTTGTTATAGAAAAGGAGCTAAATCAATTATACTTGACGACCGCTCTAAAAAATTAAAAAAGTTCTGTATTCGTTAAAGAAATAAATATGTCAGGAACAGTACAGAGAAAAAAAGAGAACAAATCAAAGAAAGGATCAGAAACTACCGAAAAGAGAGAAAGGAGAAAATCAAGAACCATTAAAACAATGTTCTGCTTGGTGCATAGTTAGCCAAAATCGAAAAAAATATAAATAAATAACACATAGAGAAGATATTAATCTGGTTATAGGCTATTTTTCCTCAGTTTTTGAAAAATAAATTGTATAAATAAACTTTGTCTGCAAGAAGTGTTGGCGTGAATATTATTTCCCACATGCGTTTCGCATTTGTGGTTGGGGCATCATCAATGGAGATGTAGTGATGAAACATGCCAGTCTAGAACAGAACTTTAATAATCAGATCTGTGAAAGTGCCTGAACTGCAGACCAGCATTCGGGATTTATCACTATATCTCTGCTGATGATGACCCACCACAGAAGTGCGAAACGCGTCTGGTGAACAGAAAATAAAGTTCATGACAACAGTTGTTTTGTGGACGGAGTTTATTTATAAAATTCCTAGAGCAGAGATACTGGTAAGGTGTCTACGTGGACACTGGGAAGTTTCGATCTGAATACGAGCACTGCTAGATTTTCAATCTTTGAATGGAAAACTCCAGTATTCGGGCTGTCGTGTTCTTGAAAAAAAAAAAAAAAAAAAAAAAAAAAAAAAAAAAAAACCTGTCTCATACCGGGAAACTGACACAAACATCGTGACTAAACCTGTCGTCATTCGTTGACGACACTAACACGTGAAGGACCGGTCGCTATTACTGCCTGTGCACCGTTAAAGTAAATAAAGATGTGTGACTCCGCAAACGCTGCATTTGAGACAGTTGCAGGTCGGGACTCACCTGTTGCACTGTGTGTGTGGCGGCAGGACGAGTTGGACTGCGAGGATGTGTACTTGGAAAGCGACGCGTGACACCTCCTGCGAAGGGGGGACGGGGGGCTGTAGGGGGGACGGGACCCCCGCGATTTCGCCTGCAGTCACACACTCGCCGACCTTGCAGTATTCACTGTTGCTTGTTGTGTTGACGTCTATGAATGCGGTTGCCTACTTGTTTGTTGGGAATTTCGTTGCTAGCTGTCTAACATTGTGGTCAGTGTATTTCCTGACAGTTTGGCTGACGCTACATATTATCTGCGGTTCGTAGGAGAAATATTGGCAGGTTGCAACTATTTAAGAATTTCCCCTGTTAGTGACGTTCTCGGAACAAGAACATCGAATATTAAATACAAGATATACATGTTTTATAACCATCTTGATTCGACCTCAGCCGCAAACACCTGAAGAAAAATAATATTTCTGTCCTCATTTATCCCCTCGCTGGACACACAAAAAACACCAAATTTATACCCACTCCAACCAGCACGAAAACAACTGAGCCACAGCTTTTAAACAATTTAGAATTTTATTTCCCGTTCAAAAGCATTGATTTCATAAACTATTTGCTTTGTCTGTAGGTAGTAGGGTAGTAGGTTGTCCAGTCAGCCTTTTTTTCTTCTTCTTATTTCATGTAATTTCATTAGAGATACTCGAGAAAATAACAAAAATGTGACAAATAATGTCCGGGAATGCTATCTTGTTTGGTATGAAGAAACTGTGACACGGAACAGTAGGAACCTCACGATGCAAGGCAGAAGACAGTGATATACGGAATGAAATTCTCTGTGAAAAAGAGAGGACTTCCTATTCATAGCTTGGGAGAAATACTGACTTGTCACGCAGACTAAAAAAATCGATGTTTCAGAAGTACTGACAAGTTTGGAAAGTGATATGGAATGATTATGGAGTAAATAAATTAATGTTGGTGAAGAACAAAGGAATTATTCAGGTATTACGGTAAACAGGCTTCGACGTACCAAAAAAAAAAAAAAAAACTTTCTATTACGTATCCAGCTTCTCACCACCAAGCCAACAGCCCTCTCATAAATGTTAGTTAGAAGTAAAAATAAATAAATAAAAAATAGCTGTAACGTGTATAAGAGTGTATATGTGCAAGAAGTGAAACTTCTATGTAGTTTGCTATGTGTTTTTCATGTGTATCTTGTATCTTTTTTTCGCACTTGAGTGGATGAAGGATGATATTATTTGCATTTGTACAGTAAATAGGAACTTTGTCCAAGTTATCTTCGTAAACAAATGAAAATTATTAAAAAAATTTAAAGCGTATTTCACTAGATAATAGAATATTGCACCTAGCTGTAGTCTGTATTTTTTATTTAGAGCTTATATATCGGAGAACATCTGGGTCAAGTTTTCACTGTAACGGTTAGCGTTCTCGCCTCGCATTCGGGAGGACGGAGGTTCGAATCCCTGTCCGGGCATCCAGATTTGGGTTTTCCATGGTTTCCCCAAATCACTCCAGGCAAATGCCGGGATGCTTCCTTCAAAAGGCCATGTCCGAATTCCTTCCCATTCCTTGCCCCCATCCTTGCCCCCCATCCTTGCCCCCCATCCTTTCCCGTCTCTAAAGACCTCGATGTTAAAAAGAGACGTAAAGCAGTTACAAAAAAAAAAAAAAAGTGAATATTATTGCGCGTGCCTTAGTCCAGTTGCAGTTCATACTGAAGATACGAGTGTGATGAAATTAATTGTGATTATTTTTTGCTGTGAAAACTAGGAATCCTGATGCAGACAATGTCGTTATTAGTTATTAATGTAGCTTGCGCTGCATTTTATGTGTTTAGGTGTGTCTGCATTTGATTTGGTTGTGGCAATATTAATGGAGATTGTGGTCAGATTAAAATGGCTCCTGGAATAGAATATTATTGTTACAGCATAAGACAGGAGGAATTTAGTTATTATTATTAATTGTTTTCGTGAGGACCATGTCAGTCACGACGTGTATCGCGATGTATACTACTCCCGAACGTCTTGGACAGTTATCTGATAACCGTTGTTACAGTCAGTTCTCCTTAGTAACTAGCTTCTGAGCCCAGTAAAAATAATGGGTCGAACGCAGATTTCTGGCTCATAACTATAATAACGTTTAAATAACATATTTCCTCTATTGTAAAGACGAATGTTAATATATCTGCATCAAAATAATTTTTTTTTATCGCAACAGCGACCAAAGGGTAATATGAAATAATCAACATTGAAAGAATGTAAATAAATAAAAAGCAGCTAATAAAAAAGATTAAAAACACTGGTTCATGTGTCATTATTTAATAATGGCGACTCCTCTGAATGTTAATATCCTGTCCGTCGTCGTCGCATGATTATGAACGTTCTGCGCATGTGCACTGATCCCGTAATGCGTAACTAGTAGAGGTACGTTCCCACTGCGCGTCCTTCGACGCGTTTTTAGGGTACGCCTCTCATCTTTGCTGCATATGCTAGCACGGACGGCGCGCCTCGACCCACCGCCAGGCGGTAAAAGATGAAAGGCGCATACTGCCTACTACGCGCCGTGGGAATGAGCCTTAACTCGTAACGCGTAACGTGTAACGCTAACCAACTCATCCCTACCGCGGCCAAAGAAGTTTCACTTCACGAAATGTAGGCCCTAGTAATTTAACATCTGAATATCAGATATTACTCCTTGCATTTAAATGTTCCATGCCAAGTTAATTGAAACAAAATTAGCAAAAAAATGGGGAAAGAGAGTGAAATCAGTGGCGGAGATCAAGAACAAACAACCTTTTTCTTTTACTGTCTGCTGTATTATAAGCTATTAATTTTCAAGTCAGACTTCACTCAACAGACGTTCTTATCTAAACGTCACTTGGTAAAGGTTACTTTAAATTAGAAGCCACTCTTATTTATGACCTTCCACGTCAGTATCCTATTTTTTTAAATTTTTTGTTTACAGCTTTCAGACTTCAAGGACGCCCGGTGGTTGTTCTGGAAATGTTGGACGTCAGTATTGCTAAAAGAATGGGTATAGTCGGTGGATGACGTCATTTCGAGTAAGGAAAATAACAGCTGTATCATTTGCATGTCCTGTTAATAGAATCAAATTACATAGCAGATCCAATTGTCTGTATTTTTCAAACAAATGTTGCATAATCAGCCAACCTATGTTGTCATTCCGCGCTCCAGATACGGACTACATGTGTTCATATTCGACCAAAAGGTGATTATTTTCAATTGAGTGGAGGTTGAGCAACCTGGGTAGTGTAAGCGAAAGCTGATCTAGAAGGTTGCCTATGGGCTGTTTTGTATATATCTAGATGTAGAGTTATAATCCGCTTTTTCCTTGACGGTAGCAACAAATCAGTTAGTCTAATAAAAAAAAAATCAACTTTCAGATTCATCATCGTGTGATTACCATCCCTACGAATCGTGACAATACAGCAATATGCCAGATTCAATTTATTTCATGTCTTAGGCACTTGTCATTTAGAGAATAATTTTTTTTCCTTCGTGACATAGACTAATGAGGCATGTCGACAGGACAACAGATCCTTCCTGTGACTTTCTGATACGTGTTGCAGAATAATTCCTCCAACTGTATCATGGATAATCCATAAGCTTTTCAGCCAAACAGCAAACTTTTTAAAACTTCAGAGCAATCCTGATGCTTTTGTCTAAGACTATTTTTAGTGCTTGTAAAGGTTTTTGTATGTTGTATATTATTTACAACTTTACCTTTACCAATAGTTTTATTTTTAGAAATTAAACACACTAATACTCCTAATATTTCCAGCTTAATAGGATTTTTATTTCGTTGTCTATATCCGTCACTGGTTTTTTGATACCACCGCTGGAATCAAATTACTATTAAAAATTATATCAAATAGCCTTTAAGTATCGATTCCATTTCTTTATTATAAATTCTATAAGAAATAAAGACCATTCACTTATCTTTTCATCTTCCGTTTACAAACGACAATTAATTACCAAATACAATTCACTAATTTTATTATCATGCTCTTCTTCCGCCCTGGGGCTCATATTTTCTATGTTAAATCCCGCCAGGATTTTGTAGCTAGTTTTTCCAACCAAGCTTCCTCTCATTTCTTTCCTTCAACTTCTTTCCTCACCAGAGATCTTTTATACCTCTGACTTGAAGTTCTGTGACATTTGAACTTGGAAACGTCAAAGTTAATATCCAAAATCATAATAACTTAATAGAAAATAATTTTATAATATTAAAATTCACAAGTGGTGGGGTTATGCACCTTTCATGTTGCATGATGAGTTAATGAAAGTGTAGAAAAATCTGGTGGCTGAGTGCTTAAGGCGTATGACTGGAGATCGTCTCCGGTATCTCGGCGGGGATACATCTTGCTGTATAGAGTAAAGGATTCCACGTTAAGCTGTAGGTCCTTTGATTCGTTAGGATTGCCGGTTTACGCAGCAAATAAAACCCCTGTCAACAGGTCATTGCCGCCACAGGGACCTTTACGTTTTAGTGAAAGTTTAGGGAGAAACTGCTCACGGAACCAACAGACTTGGTTCGCCGCCAGGCTTAACGTGCCCAATTCATGGGAGAATCGTCATCAGCAGTCATCATACAGTCTGCCTACAGATCCAGTGTAAATATGATTGACATTTAATTATTGTCACCCGTACACGGTCTGTTTGTTATGATGTAAGCGTCACTACTTGTAAATCACTAGATATTTGCCACTCAGAATCCAACCAATTATCGGCAGGCTGCCAATCAAGTGCGGTTTCGCGCTTTATTGACCTAGACCAATAAGCTGGTTTTGTTGTGAACTAGTATTACATAAAGACGTTTGAAGGTAGGCCTATTAAGTGTACCTATTCTGGAACGGCACACGTCATATATAAGTAACCCACTTTACATTAACACGGGAATGCATAACACATGTGTGAAGTTTAGATTTCAGTATGTCAGGTTTTGAAATGTATGAGGCAGCCGGTATGTGTCACTGTCAACTTCTCTCCGTGTGTGTGTGTGCCAAATATACGCTTAGCTGACGCATTATTGCGTCTAAACCTAGTTATTGGGGTTCGAATCCCAACTTCATCGAAAATTTTGCTGAGTCTGGTTGGTGAACAGTAATGGTCTGGTCTGGTATCATGGAGAACGCTGGTTCGGATCCCTGTCCGGCCATTCAGAATTCGGTTTTCCATGGTTTCCTGAAATCACTTGAGGCGAATGTGGGATGGTTCCTTCAAAAGGCCATGGCCGAATTCCGTTCCTTACCGCCAGTCCTTTCCCGCCTCTAATGACCTCGACGTCGACGAGGCGTAAAACCAAAAGGAAAAAATATCGTTTTGTATTTTTGGCTATCGATGTAAGATGAAAAGATATTGGCAGCACGGAATATTTTCAGCTTATTTTCTTATTTTTTTAATTAGCGCGCCATTAATTTCAGAATCATGTCCTCCATGCAGCAAAATTAATTATATGTAAACTTCACCAAATTATAAAAAAATTTGTAACTGGAGGAAATTATGGAAAAGAGATAACCGGAAAACGTGAAACACGATTTTTGCGTATTGGAGGTATGTGAATTTATGTATCAACAAAGAGCATGAAGTATGTACTCTTGCGAAACTTGTATGTATGCATGCTAGGTTGGGCTAGCTAGGACCACTATAAATCTTCATTTGGCTTGAATTTTGCTTTTGATGTGGACATGTCTGTGTTGCTAACAGGGCAGTTAGCCCTAAAGAGGACCTGCAGTTTAATTTGGAATCCGAACCACGCATGCATTCTGGCGTACTTCACAATACACTGCAAGCTGTGCCAGAGGTGAAGGTCGGGTTAAGGTCTTATGAAAATCCCCATCGACTCAGGGATTCCAAGCGGGTGTCTTTCGGTCTTCAGTAAGACGCCTTAAGTACTGAGTCATCAGTCCTCTTCATTGCCACATTTGTTATTCTGTTCTTGAAATATGTGATGCTGTAGGATGTGAAATAGCCTCGATGATCAAGTAAAAATCTTCTAAAATCCGTAATAAGGTTAGCGGTCTTATCTGAACACTCGCCGCTTGTCCTTACCGGAGTGCGGATAATTTAAGTCAGTCGAGTGCCAAGATTGGTCTTCCGAAAGCCGGCAAATATCTTTTAAGACGTTTATTGTTTTTTAATTACACTCCGTGGAAATTTTCATTGGTTCAACTGATTCGTTTTTTTGTTGCCTTCTCCTGTGATATTACTGTTGTTTTGTGTGCACAAGTAGGGATGGGTGTGTGTTGCGCTTACGTAGTGTTTGTATTTTGCACAAATTTTAAACAAGGTAGAATGTGAGATGCCGACCTATTTACGCCTATTCTTTCTCCAGTTTAAAGACTGAATCATCGTAAACTGGGGTAGTATTTCTTTACCACATACGCTATACCCAGTGGTCGTGCTGCCAACTCCCAAAAATATTTTATGCCAAATCTACGTTTGTGGCAACTTACGCTAAATTGTAAAAAGTGCAAGACAATGAGCATAACTAACAAAAAGAATCCAATTGTTCAGAAATACGAGTTAAACAATTCAGTTATTGATATGGTCGATTCTATGAAATATTTGGGAGTAACAGTACAAAGGAACATGAAATGGGACTTACACATTAATTCGTTGGTAGGTAGAACTAATTCTAGGCTGCGATTCATAGGTCGAATATTGAAAAATTGTAATGAACAAACAAAGGAGATAGCGTACAAATCTCTTGTGCGTCCGCATTTGGACTATTGTTGTGCCATTTGGGATCCGTTTCGTAAGGGGTTGATCGAAAGTATAGAGAAAGTACAGAGAAGAGACGCTCGATTCGTGACCGCTTGCTACAGTCCTTATGAAAGCGTCACAGAACTGATTAGTAGACTAGGCTGGGAGTCTCTGGTAGATAGACGACGTACGTTTCGTTTAAACTTATTGGAAAACATGCGTACTCCCACTTTCACTTTTGAGTGTAGTGAAATACTTCTTCCACTAACCTATTTGAGCCGGAATGACAGGAAAGATAAGATTAGAGAAATAAGGTGCCGCAATGATTCTTATATGAATTCTTTTTTCCCTCGTACCATTAGGGATTGGAATGCAAAACAAAGAGATTAGCTTTGGTGCTGAGCACCCTCTGCCACCCACAATTTTGTGAATTGCAGAGTATATATGTAGATGTAGATGTAGAAAATGCCAAAAATATTATAAAGTTTTCGGAAAATGCCAACGAAATTAATGGTCATATAAAGCCTACCAGAAAAATCTCTACCCAAAATAAACTCTACCATTAATAAATAGATCTGCCATGGACCTCACTGCCTTCAAATGAGATCCTACCAAAAAATAACTATACAATTCTACCAGATGTTATTTCTACCAACTAACATCTCTACCATTTACGAAACCTACCGCATTAAGCCTCCACCATAACATAACTACCACGGGAATCTATCATATTTATGTCTACCACTTTTACTCTCTACCAATTACAAACCTGCCATTAACACGTGAACCATATCGTAAACCTACCATAATCAAACTTTACCAGAAGAATTCTACACTCACAAACATCTTTACTAGAATTAAACTCTACCAAGAAAACCAACTTGTCTATCATGCAACGAAAAGAGCAGAAAATATTAATTAGTTTCCATCTATAAGACATATATGTACATACATCGTGATATGTACATTTTGTCTTGAAAGTTATCTGAAATAAAACTTAAATACATAATTTAGGTAAAAATAATAATTAACAAGTTAAATGTTTCATAAAAGCTGAATTAAATTCGTTAAAAAACTTTCTTTGCTAAATCGTTTTATGGAAATGCTTGTTTTACACCTGTAAAATGTATAAAACAATCAACTTAAAATTATCAATAATTAATAACATTGCATTGTGATACATTATTACAATAAATAAATGAGCAATAATAAAATTTTATCACTTTAAGTAAATCGTTGACTTATCAGCAAAAAACACTAAAATATATTCTATATGCTAAATTGATTTTTTTTCATGCTAAACCTCTTAAAATTAAGCCAAATTTAGCCACAAAATGCCAAATTGGCGGCACTGCCGAGAGGTTAGGGATATAACCTCGGTCCTTGGTAAACTATCTAGCGGAAATTATGCACCACCACTTCTGCTTCCCCGCTGGCCAAGTTCAATGTTGTGCAGATTTCTTCCAACATCGAGGCTCGAACGATCTGAGCAACTGACGAGAGTCAAGTGTAGAGCCCGCCTGAGCGACCACGGCCACGGGGCCAGTCTCCGCTTCCAAACTCCAACTTACGAGTTAGTGAACTTGTGCCGGTATGACTCAGCACATAGCAGCTCGCCGTTCCGTGACTCATTGTCCAAACGGCCTCCGAGACATGACAACTGGTATCTCCTTCATCTCGCACACGATCAAAGTACTAATAACAATCTCAGGTGTTTACGACGAAGTCACGTAACTCTATGAGCGTAGAACAGGTTGACAAACAAATTTAAGTTGTACATATAAGAATCTGTCCGTTTCCACAGGATTTCTTTGTTTAGGTTTCAAACTAAAACTACCAAACAGCTTTCGATGGACTTTACACTGTTTAAAAGCTAAGGACCTAAATTAAAAACTGCCGTATGACTTATGATGGACGGAGCAATAAATGACAATCTGTTAGTAAACTAAACAGATAGGCGTCAAATTTAACATTGCAACAATGATTAACACAATTTTCCTAACCTGAGTAAGGTACCTACCAACAACCATACTACGGTAGAACACCAATTATCCGAGCTCCGACTATCCGAATCACTTAAGGCAGTCACATTAAGACGTGCGTACAACAAGTTGAAAGGCATATCAACTGAAGAAGAGAAGGAAAAGGAGAAAAAGCAAAATGAAGCTCAAGTAAAGAAAGCTAAGAGACAGGAGAATATGGGAATGACGTGACACTTGAGGAACTGAGCAACATTCTTCTGAAAATTCCTGGATGTTCAGTAGTTAGGGCTGAAGATTTAGGAGAGTGGGTGATTTCATACCCTGGTTATGAAGTTCTAAATGATGATGAACTTATTGAAAGTGTGAGAGAAGAAAGTGTCGAAGTTGAAACAGACACGGGACCATCAGCCAGCCAAGCATTTGCCGACCTTGAAACTGCATTGAAGTGGATGGAGTGTCAGCCCGAGTGTGACCACATGCTGCCCGAAAACGGATGAATACAGTCAAACAACTTACTTTAACCGAGTTGTTCAGCAAGCAATGACTTTTATTTACAGTACGGTACATACATACTGTACTGATGTACAGCACTTATAACTGCGCGTAGCATGTAAAAGTCTTGCCTTTTAATTTAATTAATTAAAAATCAACTTCTTTAAAAATAATTTTTTTCTCCCGTTTTCAACATACATACAGTAATTAATTAAAATAGACCCTTTTTCCTGAAAAAATCCAACTATCCGAAATTTTGATTATCCGAATGGGGTCCGGTCCCAATTGATTCGTATAATTAGTGTTCTACTGTATATGATTGCGTATACTTCCGTGGTGCCGGCCTCGGTAGCGTGGGGCTAGAGTGCTAGCTCCGCGTGCCGAAGGTCGCCGGTTCGAGTCCGGCCGCGGGCATGGGTGTTTAAGTGTTGTGTCTGTGAATGTCATGTCCGTCCTGTGCTGTGTATAATCATCTGGAAAAGCTCATCAGGCTGGCTGTATGGCCTAAGATGCCAAAAGCCATTAAAAAAAAAAAAAAAAAAAAAAAAAAAAAAAAAAAAAAAATTACTTCCGTGGTCATTGTAGGTATTAGGCCCGTTTACACGTACGCGCCAAACTGCCGGTCTGGAACGGCGCTCCGGACTGCCGTGCCGGAGTGTGAGGTTGGACCGTCGCTCCTGGAGCGTGCGACGAAAAATGGTCAACACTCCAGTCGCGCGCGCCAGGACTGCGGGTTAGAGCGTACGCGCCAAAATTACCGTTATCCCGTGGCGCGTGGACTTTCCGCCGGGTTGGAAAGTTTTGTAGACGGTCCAGCTTTCAACATTCGGTTTTCTGGTCGTCGTCTTTTTTGATAGTTGTGCTTTTGTTTATAAGTGTATTTAAAATATCCTCCAAAGAAATGACAAACTGAGCAATATGAGCTGCTTTAAATTTTTTTTTTTTTTTTTTTTTTTTTTTTTTTTTTTTTTTTTTTTGTATAGAAAGAATTAAATAAACAAAGTGTATATGGACGGAAAGATGGCACGAAACTAGAGATCTATACGGACACATGCCTGTTTAGTGAGAGCAACGGGAAAATAAATGACCCAGATGATTTTAAAAATTGTCTACGAAACGACAGTTCCATATATAACTACATTTTAATAATAAGAATATTTTATTAAATTGAAATGGAGCGCACGCTCCTGTGGCAATTTCCCTACACACCCAGCTTCCCCCTTTCCTGCACCCACCTACATTTGCCCTCTACAAATTTTAACTTTAAATTCTTTCAACGTTTTTGGTAAATTGTTCATCATTTCCCTTTTTAGCTTATTCGACACCCTTACCTAAAAAGGTGAAGTTAAAGTTAGTATCTCCACAAATATCAAAACAGGACACAGTCATGAGGAAGATCATAACTGCAGGGTAATGTTTGCCTCCTTCTCTTCGTTCTTTGGCAACTGAAATATCCCTCCAAGATTTGAAATTGCTTGCATTTATTTTTCTCAGTTCTTTTCGAATTGCCGCCGAGTTTCTTGAATCCTTTCAGTGACGAAATCTTTGTTTTCACTTTCATATACGTTTACACTGCTGAATTCTACTAACTAATCATATTTACAATTTTTTTAAATTTTTATATTTGTAGTAATTTGATTTTTTTTACCCTCCACAAACATAGAAAATTCAAGCTCTATAAATCCTTCCAAATTATCTCTTGACCACATTTCTCAAGATTGGGATTTTTATCTGTTAAAGCAGGGTAAAGTTAAATAAAGTCACCCAGAAATTCGAACCAACAACGAACTTGCACTGACGCATCAAGACTGCAGACCGACAAATCACGTGTAAACACGAGGCCCTGTTAGACCTGCGCGCCAGATGTGCGCATTCGGAGCGCGCGCCAGGCCTCTCTGGCCACCGAGCATTTACACGTAAAGGATTGATGCGCGCGCCTGGAGCGTACGCTCCAAAACCGCCGGAAAAACCGTGCGAGTAAACGGGCCTATTAGGCCCGTTTACACGTACGCGCCAAACTGCCGGTCTGGAACGGCGCTCCGGACTGCCGCGCCGGAGCGTGAGGTTGGACCGTCGCTCCTGGAGCGTGCGACGAAAAATGGTCAACACTCCAGTCGCGCGCGCCAGGACTGCGGGTTAGAGCGTACGCGCCAAAATTACCGTTATCCCGTGGCGCGTGGACTTTCCGCCGGGTTGGAAAGTTTTGTAGACGGTCCAGCTTTCAACATTCGGTTTTCTGGTCGTCGTCTTTTTTGATAGTTGTGCTTTTGTTTATAAGTGTATTTAAAATATCCTCCAAAGAAATGACAAACTGAGCAATATGAGCTGCTTTAAATTTTTTTTTTTTTTTTTTTTTTTTTTTTTTTTTTTTTTTTTTTTTTGTATAGAAAGAATTAAATAAACAAAGTGTATATGGACGGAAAGATGGCACGAAACTAGAGATCTATACGGACACATGCCTGTTTAGTGAGAGCAACGGGAAAATAAATGACCCAGATGATTTTAAAAATTGTCTACGAAACGACAGTTCCATATATAACTACATTTTAATAATGAGAATATTTCATTAATTTGCAATGGAGCGCACGCTCCTGTGGCAATTTCCCTACACACCCAGCTTCCCCCTTTCCTGCACCCACCTATATTTGCCCTCTAAAAATTTTAACGTTTTTGGTAAATTGTTCATCATTTCCCTTTGTATCTTATTCCAATACCTGACACACTTACCTAAAAAGGTGAAGTTAAATAAAATTAATATCTCCACAAATATCATGAGGAAGAGCATAACTGCAGAGTAATGTTTGCTTCCTACTCTTCGTTTTTTGGCAACTGAAATTTCCCTCCAAGATTTGAAATTGCTTGCATATATTTTTCTCAGTTCTTTTCGAATTGCCGCCGAGTTTCTTGAATCCTTTCAGTGACGAAATCTTTAACTTTCACATACATTTACTTGCTGGATTCTACTAACTAATCATATTTACGATTTTTTTTAATTTTTATTTTTGTAGTCATTTGATTTAACCTTCCACAAACATAGAAAATTCAAGTTCTATAAATCCTTCCAAATTATCTCTTGACCACATTTCTCAAGATTTAGATTTTTATCTGTTAAAGCAGGGTAAAGTTAAATAAAGTAACAACGAACTTGTACTGACGCATCAAGACTGCAGACCGATAATGCACGTGTAAACACAAGGCCCCGTTAGACCTGCGCGCCAGATGTACGCATTCGGAGCGCGCGCCAGGCCTCGCTGACCACCGAGCATTTACACGTAAAGGATTGATGCGCGCGCCCGGAGCGTACGCTCCAAAACCGCCGGAAAAACCGTGCGTGTAAACGGGCCTATTATCGTGGTTCTCTGAATGGAGACGCGTCGATTAAGTGAAATTTTAATAAATCGACGCGACTCCACCTGAAGTACTAAGATAATAACCACACTCTATATTCGATTACTGTTGTTATTATCAATTTTAACTGAATTTAAGCTATTGTGACAGTTTCCTTATTCATCTGCCTTTAATGCATTTTTACTTACAATACTTTATTGTCAGGGGTCACCTCCTGGTATTCTCGAGAACTCAGATTTGATCCCGGATTCCACCACCAAGATATAATGGTGGTAGCAGAACTCATTCACCTTCCTTGTCCCTTATCCTATCCTAGTTTTCGTAGCATCCTCACCGACGGAACTAAAAGGCGCAATAAAAGAAAGCGTACCCTGTAGGTAGTGTGTGATATATTGTGAGTTACCAGTGGAATATTATCTTTGACGAATACCATCAAGGGGGTACTATGTATCCGAGAGGATGAATTCGTAAGATGAGGGTTTTGAGCAGCAGCTTTTATGCTATATGATTCAGTTGCACAATGTTGTGAACAACGACATTTCTGACGTTTAAATTAAAGCGGAAGCGAGAACCAGCGTAGCAGAACTGAGATTTAATATGTCGAAAGGGAATGTTACGATTAATAAGAAGTAAAAAGCTTTTCTCGAAGGTCCTGGAACAAGGGAATAAATACGGCAGCATGCAAAAAAGCTTCAAGGCTTTCGCACAAGCAATATCGTTACTATGACAGCTAATTATTTGCTTCTGACGCTGTAAAAACTATGATTGCCAGTACAGTGTTATTACAGGGATTATTATTTATGCAATATTTGCTTCATATACCGGGTGGTTATAATTAAACTTTCCTTATTTAACAAGTTATAACACGGAAAATAACTACCGTACGAGTAACAAACTTGGTAGCACTAATGTCAAGGACATAGGGAAGAGAAAAAATGCAGAATAAATTGAATTGATACACTTCTAATGTGCTGCTACGGTACATCATACCATTACATACCGGTACCATTACTGTTACAAAAAGGGCTCAATACGGCGCCCATCAGTGTCCAGAAAAGTCTGAAGACGCAGGATTGCATTCTGCACAGCAGAATGAAGCATGTCCGTAGGCATGCCTGGCTACCTCTCTTGATATGCTGCGCTTCAGATCAGCACATGTGTGAATGTTCTCCTGATAAATCCCGTCCTTCAGGTAGCCCCACAACCAGAAATCACAGGGAGTGAGGTCAGGTGATCGTGCCGGCCAAGCACTTGCAAACGATCGGCTGATAATTCGATCGTTTCCAAATGTGTTTCGGAGAAGGAGTTAATGATAACGACACCTGGTGGCCATAGTTGGAACTGGACGGTGACGCATGGAAATCATGCACCCCATACTGTGGACATTAATGCTACAAAGTTTGGTACTCGTATGGTAATTATTTCCCGTGTTATAACGTGTTAAATAGGGAAAGTTTAATTATAACCACCGGGTACATTGAGGAGAGCTTTCCTTCATTTAGGATTATCAACAAGCTGAGATGAAAATGTGTTCGATGAATATCTGTTTATGAAGCTGATCTTCCTCTAAAATCTTATCTCTTTTACTAAAATACATTTCTGTTTATTCATTCCTTATTTTCCTCCATGGTTTATAGGTTAGACGGCGACAAGTACGCCACGGCTTCAACCGAGGCCGAGCGGTCACGCCCGATCTAACATTCGGGAGGACGCGGATTCGAATCCCCGATGTTTCGGTTTTCCATCGTTTCCCAAAATCACTCCATCCGAATGCCGGGATGGGTGTTCCGAAAGACCGTGGCTAAATTATCCTGTCCCTGTCCCCGCGGATGTAATGACCTCGACGTCGACTAGCAGTGAAGCTCGAAACAAAAAATAAAATAAAAAATAAAATAAAATCTAGTCTCCATGTTTCTTAAATATACAAGAGGAAAAAATTTGAAATTAACTTGAAATGATATGTTGTGGAATATTCAAATCAAAAAGCGTGTTCACGAATCAAGATGAATAAATGCATGGTCTAATAATTTTCCAACTTGCTCAATAACTTGTCAGATAGTGCAAAGAAGAAACAGTTGCAGTATGCATAGATAGTAAAGAAATGGTATTCACTATTCGGTGATAAGTAAAATAATCAACGAATTACGTTTCCTAATATACACAAGAACGTTATGGTTACGATTAATGTAAATAGCTGTTATTTTGGTCCTGTTATAGATGTATAGAATTAGTGACATATTTTCAGTTTTCTTTTAGCTGCTTCCTTTCGACCAACTTTCCACAGCCGAGATGTCATATAACGTAAGTTGACAAGTGTTTTGTAATGATTTCTAGTACGATACGTATATTTCTTCTTCGTAATTCCCGTAACTCCTACAAGTGCTATCTCATTAATGAGTTGTAAGTGAATTCCTTAATTTCCTTGATTCATCCCCTTCCGTCCTTGTCAACCATTATGGGAACGTGCATAAACCACGTAGCTCCATTTTGTCCTCCTGAGAACCTCCGTCATCCCCCCAAGTAGCCCTACGTGGCTTTTGCCCCTTTCCCCTCCCCCCCCCCCCGCCTCCCACGTAGCATGTAGCTTTTCTCCCTTCCGATTCCAGAAGACATTTTGTACTATTTTCTCTTTTCAGACTATCGTATATTACATACGGAGATAATTAACTGAGGGAAATAAATATTCACATGCTGTTGTGAGTTCTGTTCCTCATTTTAACCGTGAAAAATGTTATGAAAGGAAAGCTACGTGGCATAGCTTGGAACCCCCTCTCCCCTACATAGCCCAGCGTAGCCTTCCAACCAACCCCTCCCCCCACCTTGACCGAGCCACGTAGTTTTTCCATGGTCCCTATAGAGTGTTTCATTCGTTTTACGCCCTGCAACTACTATTCAGTTGATCGTATTCAACCAATTAGAGGCAATCTACAAAGCAAGGCCCATCACTGCTCGCCTTCACACTGACCTACCATTCTTATTTCTTACGTCAATGACCGAAGAACTACGACCTTACACTTGTTTTACCGGTTTCTGTGTCTGGCTCTGGCTGCGGAACTTGCGTCTTCTCAGTTGGCTTCACGTGGTAAGCTGCGTGATGTTTCACATCAGTTTATCAAAGCAAACATACGTCGAATTCTGAGGGGCTCGGTCAATTTACAAAGGAAATATTGCATGAAAGTCTTGTACTTTCTTATCTAGAGTTTTGTTGTAGTTTAAGGAATACGTATCACAACAGTTGTGATTAATAGTGCCGGGTACGTGCGAATTTATGACAGATACTTGCAGCAGTTAAGGCTGCCCCAATTGCTTCATACAGTCGTAAGGATAGTCTGATGTAAAAAATACGTAACATTCTCGCAGATTAATCGGCTAACATGCAGATCATCAGTTTTTATTGCTGGCTACCTGATGGCACTGATATATTTTGCACACCAAATTGTAGAGATCGCAATGGCTTTACAGATATCACTAGTGTAAGGCCGTGAATGTTTTTTATGTATCGTCACGGGTCTAGAATAGTTCCAGTTTTTACGAAGAAAGATTATGACAGGTTGATCTGATGAGGCTAAATATATGTTTGACCTGTGTTTCACCCTTAGGATGAATAAAATCTCTTGAGCTTGAAGAACTCAGAAGCATAATAGAGCTAGGTATTAAACACGGACAGGAACGATCGCGCTATTATATAATTGTTTCAAAGGTCATACACTCGAACTTGGTTAAATACGAACTTGACTGGTATTTGACCCTTAAAGTTCACTCTGCAAAATTTTAAAAAAAATTGTTTGCTTCTAAAGCATCTCGTTGTTTATTATTGAGACTGGGAAAACACTCATAATGTAAACATTGGTCATAGTATCTATGACGGCCAGAGAACTTAATACACATTCCATATTATGAAACAGTTGAGCAACTCCGCAGGAATAAGTTACAGACTAGTCGATTCGGTGACACATTTGGTCTGATGTCCACTTAAAATAACCTAATAACTCACATATAGCGAAAATAAATAAAGACAAATAACGAAAGTGGTCAGTAAAATGCCTAAAAAAGCAAATAAACCGTAGCGCATAAATTTTGGTCAAGCAACAGAATTGTTGAAAGTTGTAATTAAATGAATATTTATCCTAAGCCGAAATGATAATTGACATTCGTGGTTACAGCAGAGGCTATGAGTAATTATTTTTTTTAAAAAATTTAAGTTTCTTTAATTAGTAACATGTTACTGAAAAGCATATCCACGTTTTTTTCAGCCGCAAAATTTATTATGATTATATATTTTTATAACTATGAAACGCTATGAAAAGCAAACTTAATGAATGTATTATGGCAATTAATTTGGTAGCAGTTGCTTAGTTATTAAATTGTAGACATAACCACGAATTCCTTCTAATGGTATCTCTGGTCACTGTTTTGTGAGCGAAGCTGACACGTGACACCTTTCTCCAGCCAATAGCTATCGAGGTGAGTGGGTGACCTTACGAAATTATATAGTAGATTAGCTAAATAAAGTTTAATTGCTAATGTCTATAACTGTTGTTACCGTCCGCCCCTTTGGCTTAGTTATTCTCCGCCGCCTTAACGGGGGTACCTGGTTCGAATTCTGGTGATGGACTTGGCCGGCAGTGTAGGAGAGATGGAAGTACACAAATCCTAGTCACCAGATCCGGCACCGAAGTCCTGGGTTAAATCCCAAACCTGTCCGCAGTGCGAATGGACTGTGGGTGTACTACACTGTTGATGGTGATTCGCCTGTTGGATAGGGACGTTAAGACTGGTCTTTCGGAAGAGTGAGCCTCAATGGGCGGCAATGGATAACACTCTCTCCTTTCTTCGTCTCTCATTTCATACTGCACAAACAACATTCTACAGGGAGTCCAGGAATGGAAGGATAATCATGAGCAGCAAATAGGTCCTACTATACGACAAAATTGTTATTTTAGTAAAAGTCTCACCAAGGACAAGATACTATGGTGCGACGAGTCTTCGTGCATAAAAGACGGCTACATGAGCTTGCGCAATCTGCATAGCTGGCAACTAGAAGACCCTCACGCCAGACGCCAAGACCACTCTCAAACAGTCAACATTTGGACTGCGATATTAAACGGGCAAGTGATAGGCACCTATGAGCTGCCACAAACTATCTGGAGAAATCTATCTCGACTTTTAACAAAATCAGCTACCAAGTTGTGAGATAACAACCATAGAGTTAGTGAATGGTGAAATGACTTGTGTAAATGATAGTAGAAATAATATGGTGGGATGGTTTAGTTGGCTGACATGTAATGTTATGCAATGAATAACGCTGACTGTATCTATGGTTTTGTTTACTGGTTGTAATAGTATAAGGTTGACTTGAAAATCGTTGAATTAAGATTTGTTAAGCTTGTGAGAGTTTCGATACTTAATGTGTAATAAATAATCAATGTCGGAAAAATGAGAGAAGAATTATTTAATGAGTGACGAATAAAGTTTCTCAAGATAATTGTTTGTATTAAACAGCAGCGAGGTTTAAATCCAGAATGCATAACGGGCCAGAAGGAAATATCCTCGTCCTAATTTAGTGAAGCCTCGTCAGGACAAGAGCTACGGGAAAATATAAAACTATTAACCTGACAGAGTCTTTTGGAGATGTGCCGCTTGCAACGAGGAAAGAAATGCGATTGCAAAACGATGGCTGCTCAGCACACTACGCCCGAGCGGTCCCAGACCATCACGATGAAACGTATCCCAGAAGGTGTACCCGGCACCTCGGCCCTAACTTATGGCCATCAAGATCGCCGGACCTGAATCCCTTCGATTTTATTTTATTTTGGGACTGCCTAAAAGATTTAGTTTACGCAACGGAGGCAACTTCGATTACACAGCTGCGTGTGAAAATAGAAACAGCTGAGGAACACATTAACCGCAAAGGTTATAATCGCCGAATAAAAAGATCATGTATCAAAACATTTAAGGCATGCATATGAGCAAATGGTGGCCATTCTGAACAATTTTTACAATTAACGAAATAAAAAATATTAGGCCTACTTGCATTTATTCTGTCTATTATTTGTATGCACACCATAGCAAAAACTTTTTTTATAAATCATTATTATCATTTTTTACTACATGTTTAAAATACACAATGGTCTGATTAGCAGATTGAACTACCATAAAACAATCATTTTAAAAGAAGTATAAAATAATCATACCATTTAAGATTTTTTATATGGTTTTATTATAACGTTTTAAGGAAAAAAGAACATTGTTTTATATGACTCAAATATCTTTAAGTAAATTTAAAAAAAAAACTGGGTTAAAAAAAGTCTTAATTTGTACGTAGAAATGTCGTGGAATAAATTGAACGAAGTCACATGTTTCGACAAAATATTTAAAAAATCAATATCACGAAAACAATGAGACTTTTACTAAAATAAAATTTTGTCATATAGTAGGAAACGATGTGACCTATTTGCGGTTGCAGGATTATCTTTTCATACCTGGACACACGTTACCACTGTCATCCTCACCTACAATAACACATACGAAAACACACTGGGGAAGGCAACTGGAGATTACACCAGTTCATCTTCTCTGGAGAGTTTCCATGGAGATGTACATTTCCAGTACCAGCCGCCCACGGCATCATAAGAAGCTAACAGTTGTTTATCCGCCACGTTGAATAGGCCGATAAGAAGCCATGATGATGTCTAGCTTGAGTTGGTTCGAACCTCGATGGTGGAGGATATTTTTATCATTCTGGACGTGGTCACCAAGGTAGGAGAGTTGGCGATACGATACCCAATAACCAACGTCCTGGAAAAAATAGGAAACCTCTCCGCAGTGCATATGGAGTTAGAACATACGACAATGTTAATAACGATTCGTCCAGGACAGGGGTGTCAAACTTGGCGGCTCCCCTTTGAGTCTTTCGGAAGTGAAGGCCTAAGTGTTACGGCAGCCGTTTTGACTCTCTTTTCCTTGTTTTATTTCTCATCCGCTAGACAAACAACATATTTAGTGTTTTTTTACGGCTTTACGCCACGTCAACGTCGACGTGATTAGAGGCGGAGAGGGTTGGGGACAACGAATGGGAATGCCCTTTTCAAAAACCGTCCCAGTATTTGCCTAACTGATTATCTGAAACCCGGAAAAACCTAAATTTGGATGGGTTCATGGGATTTCTGCACACTCACTTCAGACGCTTTTTTTTTTTACTTATGGCTTACGCCCCGTCGACGTTGAGGTCATTAGAGGCGAGATGGGACTGGGGACAAGGAACGGGAAGGAATTCGACCATGGCCATTCTAAAGGAAGCATTCCGGTATTCGCCTGGAGTGATTTGGGAAAACCATGGAAAACCCAAATCTGAATGCCCAGATGGGGATTGGAACCGGCGTCCTCCCGAATGCGAGGCCAGAACGTTAACCGCTCACCCACCACGCTCGATGTTTCATACGCATACCATTGAAGTCATACAGATATCCAGTAACACAAAAAATTTCCAGAGGGAAGAAAATGGGAAATCACACCATTATACCTCCCCGGGATGTTGCTATGAAGGTTGAACACTATACAGTAACCACCTATTATTCCTAGATACCACTTATGGCGCAAACGTATCATATAAAACTTATTTTGTTTTGTTTGTATCATTGGCGAGCAGAATACTCATAGTTTTAATAGAAAGCACCCACCGCACCCAATTCGTAATAATTTGTCGTGGAATGAGCATATCGAGAATGTAATGGGAAAAGCAAATCGTATGCTCCGATTTCTAGGTCGTAATTTAAATCAATGCACTCAGGAAGTTAAATCGATTGTATACAAATCACTAGTACGTCCTCACTTAGAGTATTGTTGTTCCGTATGGGGTCCCCATCAAAAGGGGTTAATGGAGGCTTTAGAGAAGATCCAAAGAAGAGCCGCCCGATTCGTGACAGGTATATATAGTTGGAGGGAAAGCGTAAGTGCGATGTTGAAGGAGTTAGGTTGGGAAGACCTGGAACACCGAAGGCGTTGCTCTCGACGGAAGCTAATTGAAAAATTCAAGACAGATGTATTTCGGAATGACAGTCAGCAAATATTGCTACCAGCAACATCCATATCTCGAAATGACCATGAAAACAAGATAAGAGAAATCAGGGCCAGAACCGATTCATTTCTGTACTCATTTTTCCCACGAGCGATTAGGGAATGGAATAGAAAGGATTTACCGGGCGAGTAAACTTAAAATCCGACAGGAGTAGCTTTCGATAAAGCACTCCAGCCATCCTGATCTGGGTTTTCCATGGTTTTCCCAGATCACTCCACGCGAATGCGGGGATGGTTCCTCACAATAGCCCATGGGCGCCTCCTGCCATATCCCTTATAACCCTTCCAAACCATAACCCTTTTCGATAGGTGCAATGCACCCTCCGCCACACACTTTTAGTGAATCGCGGAGTAATAATAATAATAATAATAATAATACTATGAAAATGCAGACATTGATGTAGAAAACTCTTCCGTTCGATAACCTGGGACTCTGTTTACAAAACGATAATGTAGTCATGCATTAATTGTTCACTATGTTGTTCTTTAAAAATTTCCATAATGCGACAAGGAAGTTGGAACAGTGAAGTGTCATTTGTGACAATTAACGCTCCAAGGTTATGTTTGGTTCAATGAGACCGGAAAGTGAAGAGTTGTTTATTACGTAAAATAACTAACGCTCCAATGTTTGTGCAGTGAAGCCAGAAACGTAGATACAGCAGGTAAAACTGTAGAGAACTTTCCCTCTAACAATCTCTTAAAAAGCAGTTGTTCGATACCAACTTAGGAAATGAACGAATGGAATAAAAAGAGTGTTATAAAATGGAGGGATACTTAACCTGTGTTAGTTCCCAAGAAGAAAACAAACGAATAGAGCTTCCATTGAAGTAGTATTTGAACTAAATAACAGGCTATTCGCCGTGAAAAAAGAAACAGTTTACCAATGGAGCTACCAGGCGTAACACTGAACAGATTTTGGCAGTGAAAAATTTTTGAGAGATTGATGTGGGCTTATCATCGTTAAGTGAGTTGATTTCATTTTCTCAAGAGCCAGAAAACTCGCGTAATTCTACACTTTTTCAACCGCAGTTAACGTGACAATTACCGGTCACCAGCAGAAGATCGCATCAAAGGGGTAAGTCTCCTACAATTAACGACAAAATTGTTTGAATCCCGAAAGAATTTTATCAGTTTTCAGTGTCTAGTCAGCGATCATTTTTACAAAGAAATTTTATGTTCCCTTTCTAATTAAAATTAAGCTTGAAGATTTCTTCGTATTTTGTTTTTTCTTCTTTTTTATTTCACTTTGCTTGAACCAGAGCAATATGAATATTTCTACATATCTTCGCTTTTCACGTAAGTAAATAAATGGGATATACGTATTTACACCTTAAATTTAAGACTACAAGTTAATTATTGTTAAACTTAAACACGGAGAAATAGTAAACAAAAGAAAAGTGTAAGATTCTCCAACATTAGCAATGATATAACTACTTAAAAAAACCTTGAGTGAATTTTCCGTTTCTTAAAAATATTATTGCAAGTAATTACTGAAAAAAAAGATACTGAAAACTTTTCTATCATTGACGGAAAGTCTCTTCTTGTGAAGAAGAAACTTTGTAATACAAAGTACTGATCTACGACACAGAGAGAATGTTTTAAAACTGCACCAATGAAGCACCGTGAAGTTAGGATTTTATATGATGCACAAAACCAATAAGAATTTAAGCCATTGAAGATGCTGTTAAAAATTAAATGACCAAATGAGATATGAAAAATGTTAAGAACGAGAAGTTGAAAGAATGCTGGATCAAATTATGCCATGTTTTAGCATATTCTACAATTGAAAGAACTTTAGACGAAGTAAAAGTATAGAACTTATATAGCAGAAACTAGACAAAAACTGCAAATGAAGCGGTTCGCTAAAAATAACGAGAAGCAGTTTACAGCATCAAAACAATCCGGAGTGTGAAGGCGAAAAGCAGAAAAAAGGAGTTGAAACAAAAAGTTGTCGTGAAAAGTGGGAATAATTTGCGTCACAAACAAAACAAGGCGACTAAAAGGAATATGGTTGTTTTCTTTTTTTACCACGTGAGCTGCGAGTGTGGGTGACGCAAGTGGCGGGTTACACGTGCTGTAAATTCTGTTGGGTGGCGACCGGACGCCCGCGGTCCCGCGTTCAAGGACGAGCCATGACCTTACACGCCGAGGAACTCGACGGATTCTAACCAGTGGGCTGCAGCAATCTACGCCTTAGCATCTTATTTATCTCACCAAGTAGTCAACCATGACCCTTGATCCTAGATGTAAAACCATGGGCACTGCGTCCAGAACCTACTCGAGTTCAGCTTCTAACATAATGCTGTTAGAAACCGTGCAGTTAGTGAAATTGTTTGTTGCTCACTTCTCGGTAACATTCCACGCCTTACTAATGAGGCCTTCCGTCATCAAATATGGATGTCCTCCTACCGATAGATATTGTGGCCAGAGCAAGTTAATGGTCTCGTCGTGTACTGTTTTCATAATCTTGGAATCTTTCCAGCGATTTGGTTCTGACATTTTGAACTATGTGAATCCATTTATTTCTATCTCGACAAGTATCTTCTTTCTATTATACCAACCCATCTTACTCCTCTTTTTTTATCTCTAAATCATATCAAATTTAGTCCAGTCCTTCTTGGACGTTTTCTGGTCTTCTTTCTGTGCAGAAACTGCCTTGGTTTTCGAGATTCCTGGACAAACCACTTTGAGACTGCATTCCTCAGTCATTATTTGGTTTCTGGGTCCACCATTATGTATCTTTTTATACATGTTTATTGCTTACCATGACCACGATGTTGTTTTTTTTTTTTTTTATATATAGCTTAGAAAATCACTTTTGTATGCTTGTCATTTGCTGACTTCGATTTTGATTACTACGCAGGTCGCTAAACTTGGAGTCCTCAAAGTTTTCCTTCCCACGCTTCCCTTCTGCCACAAAAAAGGTTTCGGCGCATCTTCCCCCACAGTTTTATTATTAAAGAGATAACTGCATTTTTCTCTCAGGAAACTCACTATGTATGTAATGCGGGAATAAAGGTTCCCTTAAGAGGTGGTTTTCTAATCTACAATCTAAACTGTATTCTTTAATGGCAGAAGAGGTGTCTCGCAGTTTCACAACCACTGTTAGATCATAGTAAAACTTGAACCAGTGCTTGAAAGTAGCAGAAATAAAACTTCTGAGTTTATCTAGATATCTAAATCCTGATTTATCAATGTTTTTTGCACTTTTTTTTAGATCTACACATGTGAAATTATAGTTCAATGGAAGTGCGAATGTTGAAGTGTGCCTTCTTGTGAGCAACATGGAAAGTTATCCGAAAAAATTGTTTCAAAATGAATAAGCTAGTTGTGAGGTATGTGCAATGAGGGTCATAGAAATGTAGATAATCAAACGATGTCGGAAGTTACAAATATGATGCTGTGGAGCACATTCCTCGATTACAGTTAGTCAGTTTTCATATTTCATTATCAATAACATGGAAGTGGAATTGATTTTGATCTCATTATTTTTTCGTACTCGCTTCGATCCTATTTCCTGAACGCTCTTCAGAGAACTAAGTATATTTTACCAGTTGAAAGATAACGCCAATGAAACTGTTTAATTCATTTATTGTTGCATCGTACGCGTTTCACCTCTCATCGAAGCATCATCAGCGACGAATTATTTACATTTGTTAATTGTGGTATGCAGCTGCGCATCTCCGTTTCCTTATACCGCAGCTGCATACCACATTAACAAATGTAAATAATTCGTCGCTGATGATGCCTCGATGAGAGGTGAAACGCGTACGACGCAACAATAAATGAATTAAACAGTTGCATTGGCGTTATCTTTCAACTGTGGAAACATGGCCTGCAACAACATTGCATTAAGTATATTTTATAGTCTTTTATGCTATTGATTATAATCAGCTATTTTATGCCTTTAACAAGAAATTAATCTATCCTCTTATAATAATAAAAAACCTTTTTTTTTCTATCTGCATACCTACGTGATAACTTATGCGATGTACATTCCTTTTTGATATGATGTCTAGATTCTTACGTACATTAACGGTACTGCGAAAGATTCAATACTTTCCGTTGGGGTCGTTAGCTTATTAGATAAAAATGTCTTGCAGCTACTTACGATTAATTCCACGCATCCCTGTCGCCGTTAAAATGTCAGTTCTGTAACATGAATATGGATGGTGATAACTAGTAATAGCCACTTGCTAACAGAAATTTTTTTAGCACTGAGAATAAAGTACAAATTACACTCGTTTGGGAGTGATCTTCGTTTAATATTAGTAACAATATCTCAAACAATGCCAATAGCGAAGATCAAGTTTAAATTTCTTAATCCAGAACTTCTGGGAACTTTGCTCCGACGGTCGTGGTGTTGGTCATTCACCACATGGTTATCGACAGTCAGGCTTGGGCTTAGAGTGACGTCACTGCAGACAGACCGTCTTTGTCTGGCACATGTTGGATTTTATAAGTACCTATTCCCCATTGTTCGGGAAATGATAGAGAGCGCATGTGTGTGGGAGAGAGAAAGAGAGATGTTTACCCATAAAGAGCCGCGCTCGAGAAGTTTCTTCGGATGGGCTGACTTAATGGTACAATTATCCTTCCTTGTTTGTTTCACAGAGTGGGCCGTTAGTTTATCAACTAGGGAGCGTCCATAAACTTCGTGGCTCGGTCTAGTGGGAGTGGGAGAAGTTGGGTGGTAAACTAAGCTGGGATACGTGCAAAAAGGGGGGGGGGGTGTAACGTAGCTTTTAATTCATATCATTAGACACAGACAAATAAGTTACAGGACATACAACAACAAGCGTATATTTATTTTCGCCATTTAATTATCTCCGCACGCAATTTACATATTCTATACAGGGTGGTTCAGAACTATATGTCAAAAATGTAAAGGCAGGTAGAAGGGACCTAAGTAAGCATATTTCGTATAGGAATGAGTGTTCGGTAATGCCGCGTTGAGCCGGTAGAGAGCATGTCGGCAAGCTCCGCATTGGAAAAACGATGCATGCTGCTCGAGATCCGTGCGCTTAGTGAAGAATCTTTTTTTTTTTTTTGATGTTTCATTCCTCCAACTGAAGGTTGGAGGCGGGTTGCTGGAGAGCAGTGGCTCTCTTCAGCCCGAGGTTTTATATTAATATTTTTTTAACATTTTTTATTAATTTGTATCATTTTACATTTACACATCATTTATTCACTTATATAATGTTGATTTTAAATCCTATTCTATCAATTCCTAATACTAACTAATATTATTCCATTACACTATTGTCTAATCTATTTTTACATCATTTTTCCTTTTATAAGTTGGCTATTTCTTTTAATTTATATAACTATCTACTTCACTATTTTTCTACTGTTTTTGCTTTATTTACATTTCTTCAATGTTGATGAGAGGTTTCTGTTTTTGGTTTGTGAGTTTTATGGTTTGGTTTTGTTATTTGACAACTTTTCCTTTTTTTATTGATACCTCTTATTGCTTGGGATTCTTTTCTACTATTCTACAGCAGCCTTTGTTGCTGTGGTACAGCTGGACCCGGTCTTACGTCGGGTTAGGTGGAAGTTAGTTCGTCTGTCTCTGGAAACGGTACGTGCTTCGTGTTTAAGGCTATTGTTCTTGGTGGGTACATGTATTTGTATTTTGGCTTGGCAGTTGTTCTTGGTTTGAGGGTCATAATGCTTACCATGTCCTGTCTGTTTTTCAATAAATTATTTTGTGTCCATTATTCGCTCTTTCGATCGCCATCTTCGTCTTTCACAGCGCTTTTATACGCCGCACTCATCAGCGCTCTCTACCGGCTCAACACGGCATTACCGTACAAACATTCCTATACGAAATATACTTACTTAATAGGTTCCTTCTACCTGCATTTACATTTTTGGCATATAGTTCTGAACCACCCTGTATATTGACACTGCCGGGCATGCCTGTGACTTGAAGTCATAGCGTTGTGTTGCACGCTGCTGGCGCATTTGAAGTAAGGGAGCGTCCATAAACCACGTAGCTCCATTTTGGCCTCCTGTGAACCCCACTCCCCCCACGTAGCCCTAAGTGGATTTTGCTTCTACCTCCCTCCATCCTCCCACATAGGACGTAGCTTTTTTTCCCTTTTGATTCCTGAAGACATTTTGAACTGTTTTCTCCTGTCAGATTATTGTAAATTACATACGGAGATAATTAACTGAGGGAAAATAAATATTCACATGCCGTTGTGTGTTCTGTTACTCATTTTAACCGTGAAAAATGTTATTAAAGAAAAGCTACGTGGCCTGGCTTTGAACCCCCCCTTCCCCCCACGTAGCCCAGCGTAGCCTTCCAGCCAACCCCTCCTCCCTCCTGGACCGAGCCACGTGGTTTGTGCACGTCCCCTAACCGACGGCACGGCGCATTACGATTCGCGAAACATTAAACATGCTGTACATAGATTCAAATCCGCTTACAGTAGTCACCAAGCCAGTTAGGACCCTATTACACTAGGCACTGGTGTGTCTGTTGGCGACGCAACCAGGATTCTGTTGGCGCCGCCAGCCAGCCACTCGCACAACCGAGCAGTCACTCTGCTGTTATCCTCGCAATGTACGCGAATTGTGTAGGTGAATATGTCCAGTGAATTACAGAATGTCACTGTGGAAATGAGTGGAAGTGAAAGTGTAGAGAAGACAAAGGGGTAAAGCAAGAAGAATTTCTCATTTTCGTATCTTTCCCGGTAATATCAACCTTTTCTAAGTACAATGATTAAAGAAAGACGATTTAGACATTCTTAAGCAATTGAAAAACTTGTTGTCGTCTGAATACAGTTTAATTGCGATGGAGCTAACACTCCGGTAGCAATTTGCACATTTACAGCACTCTCTTCACCCTACTCCTTTCCTCCAATGAGTCCCAATCCAGCTCCTGTATCATATCAGTTACTGACTGGGTCCTGCGATAATTTCCACAAACAAATCTAGCTGCTCTTCTTTGCACACCTTCCAACTCCTGTATTTGATCTCCAAAATGTGGTTCCAAACTACACCACCATATTCAACAAATGATCTGACCAAAGTTTTGTAAGCCAACTCCCTAACTTCTCTGTTACATCCTCTCATCACCCTCTTCAGCAAATGAAGGATTTTATAACCTTTTTCTACCACCTTCCCAATTGAGTTTATCAAACGTTATGCAAAGAATTTACACTTCATCAAGCAAATCTGACCCCACTCTGTAATCATAATTAACCTTTAGATCTACACAGTCCAGACACATTAATATGACCGCCACCTACTTTCGACGTCAACGTGAAACAACCAATCACAGAAGGTAGATGGTAGCACATTACAGTGGAGTGTATATAAAGGATGTCCTAGGGCATCGGAAAGCATTTCAATCGTTGACGTAATGCAGCAACGTAGCGATTTATCAGACGTCCAAAAGGGCATGATTATTGGCTTTCGGGCCAAGGGTGGAAGCACTTCGGAAACGGCTAATTTTGTGAACTATTCACGTGCTGCCGTGGTGAAAGTATACCGTGCATGGCAAAATGGCACTATTCAAAATCAGCGGGGTGGAACATGTGGTGCACCACGGGCTATAGATGACAGAGGCGAACGAAGGCTACGGAGATGTGTTCGGGCAAATAGTCGTGCAACTGTTGAGCAACTGACCGCCCAGATGAACCAAGGGGCTACCAAGAGTGTATCCTCAACAACGGTTCAGCGAACATTGCTGCGCATGGGCCTCCGCAGCAGACGCCTGGTTAATGCACCTATGCTGGCTGCTGTTCATCGGCCACGAAGGCTGGAATTTGCACGCCAGTACCGCAACTGGACGTCCACAGAGTGGCGACAGGTGGCTTTTTCCGAAGAATCATGTTTTATGCTCCATCTGACAGATGGACGTTGGCGCATACGGCGTGAAAAGTCTGAAAACATACACCCTGCAACAATTGCCGGAAGGATCCAGAGTGGAGGAGGGAGCATTATGGTTTGGGGAATGTTTTCCTGGCATTCACTGGGTGAACTCATCATTGTGGAAGGCACGATGGATCAGCACAAGTACGTATCTGTTCTTGCGGACCATGTACACCCCTACATGCTAATAATTTTTCTTCAGAATGATGGCATCTACCAGCAGGACAATGCGAGGTGTCATACAGCTCGCAGTGTATGTGCGTGGTTCGTAGAGCACCAGGATGAGTTTACCTTACTCCCTTGGCCAGAAAACTCACCGGATTTAAACCCAATCGAGAATCTGTGGGACCACCTCGATCGGGTTGTTCGCGCCTTGGATCCTAAACCGCGTAATCTAGCGCAACTGGCCACGGCACTGGAGTCAGCATGGCTCAACATCCCAGTGAACACCTTCAGAAACCTAATTGACTCTCTACCTGCACGCCTCGCAGCGGTCCGCTCTGTCAAATGTGGTTATTCTGGTTTTTGAGAGGTGGTCACATTAATGTGACTGGACTGTGTATTTATCTTTGTATCTTATAAGCCGACTCTTCTTGGCATTTATCTTCATTCCATGCTGACCTACCCATTTAGATATTCTATCCAGATCATCCTGCAACTGTTCAGTCTTCACCTGTTTTTATCCTATTGTATACCATTGTATCATTTGCAAAATACCTAGATTCTGACCGTAACACAGTCATTCATTAGAGTAATGAACAGCAACTCCCATATTTACTTCCACTTCTCTTGATAATGTATTTCCTACTCTAACCCTTTGCTTTCTGACTTTTAAGAATTCCTGTGCCCAGCAAGTAACTTTTTCATCCAATTCAATACATTTCAGTTTATTTGAAACCATTTTATGGCTCACTCTGTCAAATACCTTAGAAAGATCTAATGCCACACTATCAACTTGGCCTGCCATTTCAAATTCATTTGAAATATCTTGCATATAGCCCACTATCTGAGATTCAAATGAATATTCTTGCCTAAAGCTATGTTGTCGATCTGAAAACTAGTTTCGTTCTTCACAGACATTTCTGATATAGTTGCATATCAATCAATCATTCTGACCATCACTGATGACAAACTAATTGGCCAGGAATTTTCACCGTATTTTTGACCCTTTGTAACAGCCCTAATACTTGAATTTTGAATAGCATTGTACGGTATGAAGTATTTGTAATGAGCCAAAGTTTGCTTGAAAGTGATTTGATATGTTTATTTTGTAAATTCTTGTAAATAAGTGTATATAGACTTTGTTTTAGGTAAGAAAATTATTTAAAGACCATTTAATATGTTTAAGAACCGAATGGTGCAAGAGAATTCCTTAAAAGTTTGTAATTACATGTATAAATGTAAGGTACGATGTCTACAGGACAATTTTCCACCATTTGAAAGGATTTCTGTAAATAATTTTGTATTTAAGTATCTCTAATTACCATTTCTAATCATTTTGTAATGTTATTAATTAATTTTGTATCAATTCCGATTGTTTTTAATATGTTTGATTGTTTGAGTGATTGTTAATGATCGAGAAATATCGGGCGGATGCCTTTGAAGAATTCTCGTAATTTCGATAGACTCTATATAAACAGATCGCCTGGACAGAGAGTTTAGTTTGCATTAAGTATTCATTCAGTGTTACAGAGACATTCATTATGTATTAAGTTGTCATTCAGTTGTTAGTTGACAGTATTCAGAAGTGCATCTTTGGATTGTACCTGTGATTGTGAATGTCGCTGACTTGTTTTGATCATAAATAAACGAACATCTGCACATAACCTTGTTTTTTGGTGATTTCTGTAATTAATTAATGCAGTTCTTAAATCACCATAAAGAACCATAACATGGCGACCGTTGACATGACGAGAAGTTCTTAAACATCTGTGGGATGTTTATCTTCTAAAAAGAATCTGCAGAAAATTGCGAGGAAATTTCGACCGGCGACGACACGGATTTGACGGCCTAAGGCGGAGATTTTTCATCGGCAATCGGCTGTAATCTTCCGACGTCGAGTGGATTTCCTTCGACCTCAAAATCGTCTTCCTACAGTGAATTGTGAAAAGTGTGGTTAAGTGTTTGAAGTCAGTGTGGTGTTTAATGGTTAAATAAGTGCTTCTAAGTTAAATTTAATGTGATACAAAATTGAGGAAGAATTGTAAGTACTGCATTGAATATTCAAGTGATTTATTTTGCATGTAAATGTGTGGCAGATTGGAAAGATTTTAATTTTCCTTAACTTTGTTTTTTATATTGATTTTGCTAATTACTAAAAATGGCTGATAATTAGAACCTACAAGCATTCCTAGAGTCTTTTGTAGCCAGTTTTAATGCAAAGTTTTCCGAAATTGATAGTAAGTTTGACAGTAAGTTTTCCGAAATTGATGACAAATTTGATAGCAAGTTTTCCAAATTCGATAGCAAATTTTCTTAAATTAATTCTCAGTTTGCAGAAATCAATGGAAAATTCGATGACAAATTTTCTGAATTTAAAAATGAGTTAAATCTTGACAACAAATTTTCTGAAATTAAGTCTCAGTTTTCCGAAATTGATAGTAAGTTTGACAGTAAGTTTTCTGAGTTTAAAAATGAATTTGATTTTGAGAGCAAATTCTCTGAATTGACTAAATGTTTTGATGTTAAAATCACAGAGCAATTTCAGGGTTTTAGCTCTCAATTCAAGGAAGATATTAACAATTTAGATTCTAAATTGGGGAAGGTAGTAACAGAATGTCAGGAGAAATTTGAGAAAGTTACAAAATTTTGTGATCAGAATAAGGCTGAATGTGAAAATTTGATTTATAAAGAGGTGAAGGAAGTCAGTGAAAATTGTGATAAGATGAAGCAGGAATATGTTGCTTTATTCCAAGCCAGTGATAGTAAAGCTGCTCAAAGGGTCAATGAGTTGAGACAAGAGGTGGGATTAAATATTAATACATTGGTGCAGCAGCAGGAACAGTTAGCGCATGGATTAGAAAGTAATGTAAATCTGTTAGAAAAAAAGGTTACTGGGTTACGGATTCAGTTAAGTCAGGTTCCCTTAACAGGTAATCCAAATTTCAGTGTCGATGTAAAAGAAGAATTTGAATTCTATGATGATAGTGGGAGGCTTCACCCTATTGAATTTATAGATAATTTTGAAAGATCAGACTATTTTAATTTGTTACCCGACAATAAGAAAATTGCACTTGTGGGTAAACATCTTAAGTCTTATGCTAGGGCATGGGGTGATAGACAAGCTAGGGAAGTGACTGACTACAAGCTGTTTAAAGAAAACTTTTTGAAACATTTTTGGTCGACAAGCAGGCAGATTCAAGAAAAGAGAGAGTTGATGACTGGTAGACCCTATAAACCTGGTAGGGAAACTCAACATGATTTTTTTCATAAATGTTGGATCCGTTTGTAAGTACCTAGACCATCCTTATGGAGAGGAGGAATTTATTGATTTGATAGGAGCTAGGCTACCTCAGCAAACAAGAAATTTAATTGCCACTTTGGATGTAGTAAATGTGGATAGAGTTTCAGAATTGTTGAGGACGCTTGGATGCCCAGGAGTCATTCAATGAACAACATTACCACCATCAACACCATAGGAGGGGCAGCAGGAGTCCCCCTAGAAGGGGTAATGGGTCAAGGGATGGTAGATCGAGGGGAAGGGATCGTGATAATTACGCAAGAAGGAATGATAATGGGGAAGTGAGAGAACAGAACCCTCAATCTGAAAGGGAAAGGCAGCATGGGGGGCAGGCAAACTAAAGACCACCCCTGTGATGGGCCCCGCAGTGGTGGACAAGAAGGTGGGTCCAGGTACCAACTGCTATAGCGTTAATCCATTTTTATGAATAATCCCCGAGAAGATTTATTGGAAGAGGTGGGGGTAGCAGCAAGTGAATTTCAGGATAAGGTTATGATAGATGTAATTAATGATGTTGATGATGTAAAGGTTGATAATAAGATAAAGCGGGAAGGGGACCACCATAGTACCTTATCACTAGAATCAGTGTGCGAAAGTAATAATTTTCATGTAGAAGATTTTCGAAATGGTCACTGCTTAATTACAAAAAGGGGTGCAGAATTTATAGTGCATACTACAGTGTGGCTATCAGAAACTTGTAAGGTCCAGAATGGCATAGTTGGGACTATGTGTGCTGATAGGTGGTAATGAAGTTTGTAGAAGTGCTGAAATCGAGGAGTTTCTCATATCTTGAAGATGAAGGTGATACAGTGGTGTGGATAGGAGACCCAGATGAGGAGGAGAATTGTAAGTCAAAGTATTTGTCTTCTGAAGAGAGGAGGTTGAAAAGCCTTATGTACCAATCCCTAAGTTGGAAAAATGTCCTAATTTTGACCTAGCTGATACGTTATTTAGCTCTTTATTTGGTGTAGATGATGACATTGAAGAAATGGGTGGGAGTAAGGATTTATTGAACCAGTTTCTATTGGAAAATTGTACAGAATGTGACTTAGATGACACTATGTTTTGTACTCTCTTTGATGTGGAAGCTAATAGTGAAGTAGTAGTTGCTGAGAAAAATAATTATTTGTGGAGGAAGTCAGTAAGCCAGATGTTAAAACAGTTTTAGGTACTGATTCAGATAATTTGGTAAGTTTAAGTAGTAATCAGATGATGAAGAGGGGTTGGGAGTAATGATGGACTAAACTGTAGTAGTGAGAATAATAAATTTGTATTACCAGTTGAGTCACAGCATTGCTTTTAAGTGACAATCAATTTGCTAAAACAGAACCATTGTATGTCTCAGCTGTTGCGTGGTTGTACCAAAGTCTGTTGTCTGAGATGATTGGAAGTTTGTGTTTCTGTATGTATATAATGAAGCTTTGTGAAAATAGAAATGTAATATTAAATGTGTATACAAAAGTTGAAGAAAACTGGAAGGTTAGGAAAAAGTAACTTACATGGTTCTGGGTTCCAGGGAAATCCTGGAACCCACTTATGAGAATTAATTGAAATGCATGGTTTGGGGAGGGGTCAATAGCCTGTAAATATCTAATTTTGTAAATAAGTGTGAATTGATGCATGTAAATAGTTTGTGTGAGTACTTAAGTTCAGATGCAGATGTAAGCATTTCAATGTATAATTTGTGACAGTTTTGTGTAGAAACTTTTGGATGTTTTCATGATGTTGTGACTTTCTACATTGTGAGATGACAAATTATCAGCTGTAAAATGTAAACAGACTTGTGTCATTAACAAGCAGACATCAAGTGTGTAATTTGGAGTGAAAATAATTGTAACTTAAGGTGATGGCATTGAACGTTTGTTGTGTAAAAACAGTAAATGAAAAAATGATTGGATCTGAGAAAAGACAATTATTGTAAACAAAATCAGTGTCATGGACTATGTGCAGTTGTATGTAATGAAGAATTGTATTTGTTCATTGTAAAAGTCATTATGGTTGATTGATTGTAATCTGTTCGTGTCTGCATTATGTGTACATTCAACCTGCTTAGATTCGTGACGGATTCAATCAATTTTATCTGTGTAAAATTAAGTGAATCCTGGGGAGGGGTTGTAACAGCCCTAATACCTGAATTTTGAATAGCATTGACTGTGTGAAATATTTGTAGTGAGCCAAAGTTTGCTTGAAAGTGATTTGATATGTTTATTTTGTAAATTCTTGTAAATAAGTGTATATAGACTTTGTTTTAGGTAAGAAAATTATTTAAAGACCATTTAATATGTTTAAGAACCGAATGGTGCAAGAGAATTTCTTAAAAGTTTGTAATTCCATGTATAATGTAAGTTACGATGTCTACAGGACAATTTTCCACCATTTGAAAGGATTTCTGTAAATAATTTTGTATTTAAGTATCTCTAATTACCATTTCTAATCATTTTGTAATGTTATTAATTAATTTTGTATCAATTCCGATTGTTTTTAATATGTTTGATTGTTTGAGTGATTGTTAATGATCGAGAAATATCGGGCGGATGCCTTTGAAGAATTCTCGTAATTTCGATAGACTCTATATAAACAGATCGCCTGGACAGAGAGTTTAGTTTGCATTAAGTATTCATTCAGTGTTACAGAGACATTCATTATGTATTAAGTTGTCATTCAGTTGTTAGTTGACAGTATTCAGAAGTGCATCTTTGGATTGTACCTGTGATTGTGAATGTCGCTGACTTGTTTTGATCATAAATAAACGAACATCTGCACATAACCTTGTTTTTGGTGATTTCTGTAATTAATTAATGCAGTTCTTAAAACCACCCAAAGAACCATAACACCTTCCTTTATGAACTGGTACTACTATCGGTCTTTTCCAATCCTTTGGTAAGCAGCAAGTCTCCAAACTAATTTTAAACAAAATTTTTAATCTTTAATAAATCTGTAGTAATATTACCTACACCAGTTACACCAGTTTTAGCTTTCTGAGTTACTTCGCAATTTCCTGAGAATTTATTTCAAATTTTGTAGGTTCGTCATTTATAATCTCTGATTCATTCCCTCCAATCACAGGATGACTGTCCCTAGTTGTCTCACCAAACCTGACACTCAGTATCTCTGCAATTTTAAAATTGTAAAGTAGGAAGGGGCATATGAACAGTAGACTGAACGCGTGGTGGCGAGTCTGGCGGCGCCACCTGGTGGCCTAGTGTAATAAGCTACGTAAGATACAATGCCCCGCCACGACTCTCGGCCACCAGTGGCTGCCGGCCTGGTGGCCGGGCAGGGCAGCCAGCCGGCCGCCAGTTTCTGGCGGCGCCACTGGCTGCCCTAGTGTAATAAGCTCCATAAGACTCAGTGCCTAGTGTAATAAGGCCCAGCGACGAGCAGAGCCACCAGTGGCACGGCTGGTTGCGCCGCCAAGTCGCCTAGTGTAATAAGGCCTTAGAGTTCGTATAATTTTGATGGTTCGAAATAAAGCTCTGTTGATTCGGTTCGCTCATGTGTGATAAAATAATTCTAATTTAGTTCTGCAAAGTATATTTCAGTTATTTGATTATAATGCTCGCTGGAGTGTTCTGTCAAGTTGAAAATATGGTGTGGAGAGGCGCTGTACAATAAACTTTACGACACTTACCGAAAATATTTTTCCAACCAGCTTTCACTATACAAATTTTTGTGAAATCTCTTATAGAAATCTTTTAAGCATATCAAAAAATCATTGCTTGGTAATGTAGAAAAAAGGTGCCAGAATTGCAGCAAAATAAAACCAAAACTGCAGTGTTTTTTTTTTTTTTTTTTTAACTGGAAGGTATAGTTTTTCAATTAATGAACGATGATGAATGAGCTAAATAGAATGGTTTTGGTAATACCTAAAAAAAAGGATCCCTGTACGTAAGAAAGAGATTTTTCCCAATAATTGATCATTTGCAGGAATGGCTGGTGTCAACATTTCATTCAGAACATTTAACACTATAAAAAGTACATAACGCAAATATGTTGTATGTATTATATAAGCAATAATGTTAACAATAGTCTGGAATTAATGGGGAAAAAAGCTACGTGCCACACGCTGGGAGACGTCGAGGCAAAAACACGTCAGATTAAGTAGGGGAGGGGAGTAGAGTTCAAGGGAGACCAAAATGGAGCCACGTAGTTTGTGGACGCTCCCTAGTACGGTGGCAGTCATTGGTGCGCCGTGAGGATCCACCACAACCGAATAGTAAAGGACGGATTTCGTCATAGAAAGGAGATTGGGAAAAGGAGCAGGAAGGGGTTTGACCATGGAACTTTTTGAGAAACCATCCCGAGATTCGCCTGGAGTGATTTCAGAAATCATGGAAAACCGAAATCAGGATGGCTTACTTAACTGGAACGGCCACCGCCTCGCCAAAGGCGGTCCAACGTTCAAAATGGAAGAGCCTCCTCTCCCCAAGAAGAGCAAGGGTTAACTAATCACAATGCGTAAGGTATCCCCTCCACCAGTCAGAAGATCTATTGTATTTCGTTATTAGCAATCATGGCTAACATTTCTATTACAATAATTCTAGTTCCTGGCAATATTGTATGCAAAAAGTTCGGCTGTGGAACAATTAAAATTGTGAACGGATCAAGCAAAAACCAACAAACATTTTTACGAAACTGCTTATAGAGATATCTTATGTTTTGATGTTACGTCGACAAACTTAGAAGTTAACAAATGGTCCACAACAGAAAATTTACCTCCTTGGCCTCTGTAACAGCAGGAATTATGGTACTATTAGACAAACAGTTGACTTTATATTAGACGGTGAAGTAATCTATTACTATGTGCATTTTTTCTGAAATTCGTTCATAATTTTTTGCGTGATGCAGGTATAAACATAATGTTATTCCAAAATTCACGAATTTGGTCTCTGTACCATCGATAAGCCTGGATATTAATATAAATAAGTAATGTTCATTGGCTAAAACAACAATTCCCAAAGCCATATTATGATCAGACCGAAGACCATTGAATGTGTATCAAAGTACACATACCTTGATACCATAGTAAATAGTCAATGCGATCCATCTGATAAAGTAAAGTCACGTATTGTAACGAACGCGTCTTGTGACCGCTAGTTACATTAATAAAATATAGATTTATTAATAATTTGTGGAATATTTTAGAGGACATTTGGGCGCTGTGCACATTTGTGGAGCGGCAGAGCTGAGGAATGCCAGCAGGCCGGTTCCTAGAATTAGCGAGGGAGAATAGTGTGTGCCTAATGGAGGGGAGATTTGTGCGTGCCAGGTAGACAAACAGGGTGATCGGCGAAAGTTTTCTGTTTTGCATGTGGCACGACGAACGAGAGAAGAGATATTCGATGCCGGCGGCCAGCACGTTCCGACGATGTGATTTCTGGACTGTCTATTCGTGAGTGGGACTGTTGCTGCTACCTGGATCCGGACACCCGCTATTTTGTTTGAGCAGATGAGCTCAGGCAAAGGACGACATCTGAAGAACTGTGCTACACTGGTCCATAGCAGAGAAGACCGTCATCCAATGTGTGGCGGCAGACATGTATATTCGGTAATTATACATCGCCAGTGAAGGACACTGTGCTAGCTAGACTTTCAAGTTCATAGCATTGCCCAGCTACGACCCTGCAGATAAGAACTCAACTCTCATAGCCCGGAGCAAACATCACTTTCAGAAGTGAAGTCAAAATGTTGACTTCGTTTACTGTTTAATTTTTGTGTATTTATATAAAATACCCTGGCGCCCACAAAAGGACAACTGATTATTTTTAACTAATTTTCTTATATATGTCATGTGATTAATTGAAATAAAATCATTTATGATTTCTCGCATAAAGTATTCACGCAAGTTCTACCTTTCATGATAATAAAATAAAATAATAAAATTAATTATAATTTTAAATCAGGTAATGAGGTCAGAACGTTACAGTATTGATAAGCCAGGGCCACTATCGATAAAATGAACAATCGTTTAAAAGTCTTTATTTATCAATTACCACGAATATTAGACTCTTGTGCTGCTATCTGTTCTCCTGTATGGCGGTGAAACGTGGACATTAACGGAAACAATCAGTATAAGACTAGAAACTTTTGAAATGTGGCTGTATCGAAGAATGTTGAGAATACCATGGACAGACCACACCACAAATGCTGGAGTGTTCCGGAAAATGAAAAAGAATGTGGAAAAATTGACCACCATAAAAACACGGAAGCTGCAGTACTTTGGCCACATCATGAGGAACAACAGACGTTACAAACTCCTGCAGTCAACTCTACAAAGGAAAATATCAGGAAAGATAAGTGCTGGTAGAAGAAGAACTTCTGGTTAAAAAATCTAAGATCATGGACCTCCTAGACAACTACGGAGCTAATCCGAGCATCTACTAACAGAGAGAAAACAGCGAAGATGGTTGCCGACGTCCGGAACGGATAGGGACCAGAAGAAGAAGATCATCAAGAATGTGTTATTAATCTCGATAAAAAGTATTGTATATGTTAATCGGTGGCTTGAACTAGCAAAGTGTGCAGTTTCGTGATATCTGTTCATTAAATTTTGTGTGGTGTGTGTACAAATAGTCAAAAGTTACAAAACTTACGGTTTCGGCCTGAATTCATCGGAAATTATGTTGCTATGTGCAGGCGGATATCCAGCTACTATCGTCACAAGCTGCTTCGTATTTCAAAACCCGATAGCACTGGCAAGAAATATGAATGGTTTACGTGTATGGCCATTTCCGCACCTTCCCACTACAGTTGATTGGTTGCGGTCTCCAATCAAAACAGCATAGATATCATCCCCAAAGTTATCATCCAGGGCCTGATCGACTTCCTCCCCTCCTCGTCGCTTCTCAAGTTCATGCTGCTGGGATCCAAGTCAGTGCACTGAGGACGCTGACACGACCGTGCATGAAACGTTATCCTGGTTAGCGTATTCACTCTACTATCAATAAAAGAAGCATCGCCGTTACGTAAAACGCGTTTCTGACATCGCTGGGGAATGTGAAACTTTTGGGCAGGAGTGCATTCGCGACGTAACATACTTCCAATTACGATCCGGTTTTCTTCGCTTCCGATGTCTACATTTCATCGGCCAGTTATTCCGGTTAGCCGCGTGGTTCGTTCAGGTCCTTGTCTCACATATATGACTCACAACACCTGAAAGAATTGCTGTACAAAAACAAAACTGAACCTGTCTCCCGACATTCAGATTGAGCGTATATTGGTAGCAAACCCGTTTTTGAAGAGACGCGGCCGACCACACGGGTTCAACCCGACAAACTGGTCGGTTAACACGTAACCACAATGAACGTCAGTTGGTAAAGTTCCAAGAACAGAACTTTCCACGACGTCCAGACGCTGCCTATATGTCGTAGGAAACGCGTGTTTGTGGGAGTAAATGTCACTTTATTCGAGGATCACTGAAATATGGGAGAACCATAAAATGAAACTTGAGCAAAAGTTGAAGGCTACCTCAAAATTATAAGCCAACTTGTAATTTAAAACTAAGAGTCATATTTCTCGAAGTACATTGAACAAAAAACGTCACTTAGCCTCTAAATAACAGACAGCAAAAATAAAGACGACCCTAAAAGTACGGAAGCTTTCATACTGTATGAAATATTGACGTCATAGACATCGGACATTTCAGTCTCCGATTTCATCTTCCGCTTACTTGAAGACAGGGGTGTAGCTATCGGAGGGTTAAGCGGTGCCATGCATCGGGGCCTCCAAGCTCAGGGGGCTCAAGCTCAGCTCAGGGGCCCCCTAAAGCTCAGGGAGCCCCTGCCAGCAAACCTGAAAAAAGGTCGCCCATCTGGCCTGAGCTGAGGCCCTTGTTAACCTTTCTACGCCACTGAATAAGGCCACACTTTGCCGGAAGGTGAAGTTTGAGACCTACTTCGAAACATTTGTGGGAAGCAGGAAAATGTTTTGTATACAAAGAAGATGGGTTCCGAATCTAGGAATTTGTTATATAGTTGTTTGTATATGATCTATGTGAAAGTATGTACAATTTTGTATCTGAGGTTCCACGAGCCGAGTATTTTGTTTAGTTCACTTAAGGATAAATGTTGTCATTGCTTGAGTCAATCGGCTGTGTGGGAAGGCAGAGGGAAGTTACATACTGTATATTAGTCAGCTGGATAGGGGGCAGGCCCACGCTAGGGAACGGGAAAGGATTTTCGGATATGCAATAGTGAATAACAATTGGCTAGTTGACTAAATTTTAAAAATAAGTTAATACTTTACCTTAGTATGTATTTTACCAAAAAAACGTATTATTTTTCATAAAAATCGAACATTTACGTTTTGTATTTTGCATTTTAAAAAACGAATTTAAATTTATCGCGAAAACGCTCAAGACTGTCATGGCGTCTTGAATGACGTCATACCAACCGCACCAAAACAAAGCAGTCTTGTATGTATATGGAGGTGTCAGCTTTCTTTAATTAAAAATGAATTACTCGTTTTACAAGTACTGTATAGTGCCACAGCGTAAAAACACAACAATAAAACGCCAAACAAGTTATTTATATATGTTCCAAACAATGAAGAGATACAGGAAAAGTGGTTAAAACTTACAAGGAAGAAGGATCCTCATAGTTTATCTACAGATTCAAGAATCAATTTTTGGGAAGATCATTTTGATGTAAGTGTTTATGCACAATGTGTTTCTAAATCTAAAGCAAAACTGATGAATTTTGCAGAACCACTACTTTTCTAGTACTGACAACATAATAAGGTTGTTTTGGTTTTATGATTCATAATCTTTCTTTAGTCTTACGTTTAATATAATAAACACACTCTGGCAGCACAGTCACTGCAGTGGTGCCACAATTTCATGATAGATTCTTAGGCGGCTCGATAAAACAAATAGAAAATAAAGAATAAATTTTTTAATATCTCTCATATTTCTCGAAATTTCATAACTGAAATGTGATGTTGTTAGACAGATACGAAGTTTCGAGCAGACTGGAAATTGACTGTGCCATGGCTTTAAAATTTGCCACACCTGTTTTTGTGGATATACTTTTCTAGAAAAGGTGTATATAAAAACAAAAAGAAACATACGTTAGACGTGATGCAACTGAAAAGTTACGATACGGGCACGGCACAGAAATAATAGTACCTAACAACCACTATATTCAATGGCATTATTCACGCCAAAGATAGTAGCAAAGCGAAGAACGAATTCTTTGTTATTTCGCTTAGGTTTTCCTTCTGGTTTAGCTATTTAGCACTTGCTTATACTTCGCAAATGTAGCCTCATACCAGTATCAATTAATTTACAAAACGTATATCTAAGCAATAGGTCATTGTTTACCAAACTGAAATAATTCGAATTAAGTTTATAATGTATAATTGACACTTGTGTATACTTACATCAAAGTTTTAACATTGCGGAATTCCGATGAGCAAACATCGATGTTTGACGCGCAAAATCTGCCAAGTGTTACGGCGTCAATTTTGGGCAAATTACTACTGTTTGCTTTGCTAAATCCTGGTTGCAATAGCGAATTACACTTGTCTTTCAGCATATAACTGAGAACAACTGTGTTAATGTGACAAAAGTTCCTACAAACGAATAATTTAGCAAGTAACTTGTTCTGTTCAACGTAAATGTCAATAACAACTTTGGCGTCTCGGTGGTGTAAACTAATGCTTTCTCATTGGCGTTTGCGGTCACGTGACTGAATGTCTGATTTTGCCAAATTTATTTTCTAAAAATAATAATAATCTTTATCTTCTATTATAAATAATTTTGTTTTTTGTTATCTATATAGCATGATGAATCATTAAAATCTGCTATGCGTCCGGTTATTCTTGTTGGACACAATTCTATTGGACTGGCAGTTTGGTGGGAAAAAAGTGTATCATTCTGTACAAATATATCATTCTGTATAAATGTTAACTTCTCTGATACGAAATGAGTAAAATGATATATAAAGTTGTAGGTGCCCACAAAAGCCAAGCACACCGCCCCGGCCAGCAGCCAAGACACGATCAGGAGCGGACGGAACTTCAAAAATCGGCCAAACAGGAAGAGGCCATTAACCGCGATACAACAATGCTATCGCTGCCAAGACTTTGGGCACAAAGCCTTGGACTGCCACAAACAAGTATGTTGCGTCCGCTGCGGCGGGAACCACAGCAACCTGGTTTGATCACGTCCGCGAGAAGCAACGCCGACATGTGCTAACTGTGGTTCTGACCACGTCGCCAGCTATGGGGGATGTCCTGTGAAGAAAAAGATCCAAGCCGCCATCGGAAGACGTCCACACAAACCAAGCCACACCCAACCAGCCGAAGAAATGGGCGGCCCACAGAAAAGGACATCAAGCCGCACCAAAAACCATCCGCCGACAGACATAACTGACCAACACGTGCACCAATGCTGCAACCACGAGCCAAAACGAGAAAATCAGTTGGGTAAAATCGTCCAATTACTAACGCAGCTTATTACGGCGATGATCACTAACTGACCAATCAAACCCAGTAGGGGGTTTTAATATAAGGACGCCTACGGCGTCCATAGCCATTTTATACCCCAAAAGTGAGAATAAAACGTGTCCCCTAATAAACAACCCTACCTGAAACGAAGCAGTAGAGTTGCTGAAGGGAATGGGACTGCACAAACAGCCGTTGAGGCAGCGAAAAAAAAAAGAGAAAAGTGGTAATCGTCATTAGTACCATATTCTTTAAATCAGACTCACGCCAGTACTATCATAAGGAAATGTTGAAATTTATGTTCCGTAATCGTTGGTGGTCGCACTGCAGAATTGATTTGGTCGATAACGTGTATAATACCGAGGGGAACGAAACTATAGAAACAAACCAATCACAAACTACATGGTTCGAATTGAGGATTGCGTAAGAGGGTGATGTCATGCAGCAGTATACCCATCAATGCGATTTTTAAAACAATAACCCATCCAATAGTACAGCGTTTCTCAAACTTTTAAGGGCACGTACCCCTAAAAAAAAGTCCCAGGCGCTGGTGAACACCCTTGAGAAAAAACTGCGTTATTTTTTATCTCCACTACTAGCGACATGTGCAACAATGAGCAATATTCTCCTTTTGCGTTTTATACGCATGAGATAGCTATTATCTCGTCGCGAGTCCCCTACGACCAACTGGCGAACCTCTAAGGGTTCGCGTACCCCACTTTGAGAAATGCTGCAATAGTACAAATACTAATGTCTGTCAGCGTATACCAGAGATTTACTCATATAATCATCCTTCGTTTCGGTAGACTCCACAACCTTATGGAGATGCAACAATTTAAATAACTTAATCGGATATTCATTACATTCTTACAAGCTGCATTAAACTTCTAGAATCTCCGGCATTTTTCCCTAAAAATATATTTACCCCAGACTGCTGAAACTACTCTCCCGTCTCAACATAATCTCTCTCTAAAGTTTCAGATTTTTCACAACGTTGATACAATGATTGCATGTCCACTGCATGCACGCTATTTGTCCGTTCAGAAGACTGGTTTGCTCTGCGGAAAATCACCTATACAAGAGCGGCATGAGTAGAAAACGTGCGACCAGCCAGAGCGTCCTTGATAGTTGGGGAAAACCAAACATCGGCGGTTGCAGCGGTCCTCCCGTGTCTGGATCACAAGAAGTCTTGCCACGCGGGCAGCCATGTGATTGCGGTCACCCACCTCGATTAAACTTTCCACGTATTCAGGTTTTCATGCAGGATGTTGTGCGCAGAACTTGTGGAAACTTCTACTTTGCAGATAATATCCTCGGCATTCTGTCGGTGGTATTCCATTACCGTTTAATTTAATTTAATTGCAATGGAGCACAGGCTCCGGTGGCAATTCCCCTACACACCCATCTTCCCCCTATCGTGCACCTACCTACATCTGCCCTCTACAAATTTTATCTTTAAATTCCTTCAAAGTTTTCCGTAAATTATTCATCATTTCTCTTGGTAACTCATTCCAATCCCTGACACCCTTACCTAAAAAAGAAAATCTTCCCACACCCTTGTGCCTGAAATCGAGTGCCAGCTTGTGGTCATGGTCATCTTTTCCCTTCCATGCACTACTTTGCTTCACCGGCAAGCATGTTGTCGATTTTTTCCGACTTTTCTCAGCCAAATGACGATGAATGACAATGGTTTTTTATTAAATATAAGGGAAGAAATCTTGAATGGGTACATCGCCGTTTACAGTATTAAAAATGCTTTTAATTCCAGCCGTTGTTACTCAAGATTCTTTGGCTTGACTTTGTTTTCATGAATCTGGCTCATAACTCAACATGCAGGTGTCTTATGACATCTGCTCTCGTTTCGGAGAGAAAATTATGACACTGTCAAACTGGCATGCCATTTCAAATTTAGAATTTTTATTAAAAGATTTTGGTATAGGGATACCTAATAGATTTACTTAAAACCTAAGAGTTTGCTAAATTTTACTTTCAAAGCAACTATAAGCAAAGAAAATAATTTTTTTTGCACTAAGTTCACAACCGTCATACGCGTTATAATGTATAGCACATCTACATTGAATTAGCCAGTTACGTAAACTATACAGCTGGCTGAAGCCGAATACTATGCTCCGAAATCAATACTTAATATTTTTGCTCGTTAATTTTCTTGAAATATCAGAGGAACTGAACAAATGTCAAGCACATCCAATGCCAAGTTACACGTGAGTTGTGCAAACACGTTAACCACCGCACTCACAATTTCAGCTACAAGGTTTATGCTATTGGAATTCCTGCAAAGGTGTTCCCCTGTTGAAAAGTATATACCAAAAATAATACATAAGTGTAAATTATTCTTGCGCGTTGAGGGTTCCGTCAGATTGAGTTAACTAAAATCCACTTTATAATTTTTTTAAAGAAAATTAATAACAACTTATTTTAGAACTGAAGTTCCTTATACGTTTTTTCAAACTGACTTTCAACTAGTCTTTATAAATAAAACTAAAAAAATCAAAGTTTCAGTTAAAAAAATATTTAGTTACATTAAGGTATTTCACATTGTTTTATAATCTGCACCAATATTGTAAGTGCGAAAGTAAGTCTTTCTCTCTGACTGTTTCATACGTTTAAACTATCTTAGTTAAATTTTACAAGAAAATACTATGTATCATTTGGAAGGACAGGATACATTTCTCGTGACAGTGAAAATAATTTGTCATGAAATTTTAAAAACTAACAAAACGGTGACAGATAGACGACACCGTATGTAAGGTTATGTCGGCGCCTCAGACATTGTTTTTCTCCCACTCAGTTTGTGTATGTTCTGTTCATACATTTAATGTACAGACACAACATATTGTATAGTATAGACATGGATTTGCGCTGCACCAGACTAATATTTTGTGTTCACCTCAAAGTTTTTGGCATCAATACGTTTTGTATTTTGTATTATATTATCCTGACTCCGTACTTTTTGCCCACGTTTTACGTAACTTACAGCTTTCTATCTCGAACTTAAGCAATAAAATTCCAAGTTCAAACGTACAAAGTTGAAGGTAACAGCAAGTGTAATATAATGAAGTAATTTCACACGGTTCTTACAAAACTTTTTTTGTTGCTAATGTCGAATTGAAACTCCTTACTGCTATTTATAAAGTAAATTAGTCATTTCTTAGCAGAAATTTTAAAAGTGTTAAAGAAAAAAAGCATAATCAATTAAATTTCGAATTTTTCCAATACAGCACAAGCCATCCACTGACATGAGAGTAATATATTAATAGCAAGATTCCCTTTAGTATTCAGGTCATAAAGTGAAAATATATTTGTAACAGACTGATAACAATCACTCTGCTTCCGGCGACCCTGTAACATGAATATATATTATTATTATTATTTGCGGATAAGCCCATTAGGACTACGCCAAGTACTCAGAAGCGTTTGTTCGCTTTCCTTTGTGCCCATATTTCCTTCATACGCTTGCTATGGGCTTCTTTCCTCTCATCTGACCATGTTGTTCCTGATCTTTTCTTTAATCTTTCCTCCCGGTCAACTCGCCACTTGTGAATTTTTGATTTAAATGTGTCTCTGTTTTCGAAATCTCCTGGGACAATTCCTGCTAATTTGAGGTCTTTCTTGATTTCTCCAATCCATTTCATTGTATCCGATATTGATTTACTTCGGTTTTCATAGAATTCAACTATTTGTCTTGTAAGTCTGTTAGGGTTCATTCTTTTGATGTGTCCATAAAATTTTAGTCGGCGTTTTCTAATATTACTGTGAATGTCTGCATATTGTAGAATTTCCTGATTACTTTTGAGTCTGTACTGGTCTCCTATGAGTCTTGGGCCCAAAATTTTCCTTATAATTTTGCGTTCTTTTTTCTCAATGTTTTCTATATCTTTCTTTCTGTTAAAAATAAGTGTTTCTGATCCATAAAGACATTCAGGTTTAATAACTGTATTGTAATGTCTCAGTTTTGTGTGCTTGGAGATGCATTTTTTGTTGTAGACATTTTGTGTTAGGCGATAAGCTGTTTCCATCTTTTGGCATCTAATTTCATTAGCTTTTGCTTCAGTTCCGTTCTCTTGGATTGTTTCACCGAGATACTTGAAGTATGAGACTCGTTTAATTTTTCCATATTTTGTCTCCATGTATTTTGGCGTTTCTTTATTGCAGGTCATAAATTCTGTTTTCTCGAATGAAATCTGTAGACCCACTTTCTCCGCTACTTCTTTCAACAGTTCGATCTGTTTTTGGGCTATTGCAATGTCACGCGTTAAGATTGCTAAGTCGTCTGCAAATGCTAGGCAATCTATCTTCAATTTTCCTCTGCCTAATATAATTGGCTGGTCAATTCCAAGGATTGATTTTTGTTTCCGCCATTCCTGTAACACTTTTTCAAGGACGCAGTTGAACAGTAACGGAGAAAGTCCGTCTCCTTGTCTTACTCCTGTTTTAATAATGAAGGGTTCTGATATCTCCCCTAAAAATTTTATTTTGGACTTTGTCTCTGTTAGTGTTTGTTGTATTAAAGCAAGAGTTTTGGGGTCTAAGCCTTGTTCTTTCAATATTTTGAATAATGACTCTCGATCAACTGAGTCATATGCTTTTTTAAAATCTACAAATGTGCAGACTAAACGGTTGCTACAAATTCTTTGATGTTTGAGGATAAGTTTTAGGTTGAGTATTTGTTCTGCGCAGGATCTACCTGGTCTAAATCCTGCTTGATATTCTCCGATCCTTGGTTCTAGTTGTTGTTGAGCCCTATCGAGGAGACACTGGGAGAAAATTTTGTATGGCACTGACTGCAGTGAGATTCCCCTATAATTATTAACACTTGCTCTGTCTCCCTTTTTATGTAAAGGGTGGATTAACGCATTTTTCCAATCTTCTGGAATTTTTTCTGTTTTCCAAATGTCTTGGATAATTTTTGTGATCTCTTTTATAGTTTTTGATCCTGCTGCTTTTAGAAGCTCTGCAGTGATTCCATCTTCACCAGCTGCTTTGTTGTTTTTGAGTCTTTTGATTTGCCTAACAATTTCATTTTCATCAGGTGGTAATGAATTTGGATTTTGTTCTTTAGGTTCTTGTGGTGCGAAACGTTGTATTGGTTCGGGACAATTTAGGAGTTTTTCAAAATACTCTGCGAGCACTGTACAGTTTTCTTTATTGTTTAATGCCAGTTGCCCGTTCTCTTTCTTAAAGCAGAGGCTTTGTGGTTGATATCCTGTGAGTTTTCTTTTGAAAGTTCTGTAGAAATTGCGTGTGTTGTTTTTCTGGAAGTCTTTCTCAATTTCAAGCAGTTGCCCATTTTCATATTTCCTTTTGGTTTGTCTGATTAGTTTTGCTGTTTCCTTCCCACTTTTCAGGTATTCTTTGTAGTTGTCATCTGTTTTTCTGTTGTTCCATTTGATGTACATTTGATGTCGTCCTTTGATTGCTTGGTCACATTGCTCGTTCCACCAAGGGTGTTTTCTGCGTTTTTGCTGTGGGATTAGTTTTTGTGCTGTTTCAATCAGTTTGGTTTTGAGTTGTTGCCAATTTTCTGATTTCTTTCTGTCCAGTTCTTCTGTAAATGAAGGTTGAATTTTGCCTGCATCGAATTTTGGGATTGGTGGTTTCTTTTTGATGATCCTTTGTGGTCTCAACTTTAATTTAATTCTTGTCAAGTAATGGTCAGAATCTATGTTTGCACCCCTTCTAACTTGGACATTCAAAATTTCTCTGTGGTTTGGATATGAGATGGCTACATGATCGATTTGGAACTCGCCTAAGAGTGAGTTTGGTGCTCGCCATGTCATCTGTTTTGATGGTTTCTTTTTAAAATTTGTTGACATGATTTTTAGATTGAATCTACTGCAGAGTTCAACTAATCTCTGTCCGTTTTGGTTGGTCCATTTGTGAGCTGAGTATTTTCCAATTGTTTTTCTGTATCTTCTTTCTCTTCCTAGTTGTGCGTTAAAGTCCCCTACTAAGAATTTGATGTGGCTTTGTGGGATGTTGTATATCGTTTCTTCTAGTGTTTCCCAGCATTGATCTACCTTTCCACGATCTGTTTTATTATCCTTGTTGATTGGCATGTGCGCATTGATTAGTGTGTATGTTTTGTTTGCACATTTGATGGAGATCGTCATTAGTCTGTTATTTACGGATTTCACATTCGTTACCGAGTTCAGTATGTTTTTGTTAATCGCAAAAGCTACTCCTAAATGTGGAGTATTTTTCAGGATTCGTTTGTTAGTCTTACTTTTGAAGAGTCTGTAATTGCCAAAGTCCATTGCATTTTCATCTGTTAGTCTTGTTTCTTGAAGTGCTAGTATCAGAATTTTTTGTTTGTCTAGGGTTTCCTGTAGTTCATGTAATTTTCCTGCTCGTAAGAGTGTGTTTATGTTCAGTGTTCCAAAAAAAGTTTTGGTTTTAGGGCGAAGTTGGCCAGAGGTCTCCGATACCCTCTGTTCGCGTGTCATACCAGACGCCCCAGAATCCGAAAGTCTGGTTGTACTGTCCCTGACAATAGTGGATTGGCTACCACCTGGGGTAATATGTTGATTTCTGCCACGCTTCATGGTACTTAAGAATCAAATTTTTTGGACCGAAGCCCAGTTTTTTAGGACTTATATTTACTTATGGCTTTACGCCTCGACGACGGCTATGGTCATCAGAGGCGGAATGGTACTTGTAACAAGGAAAGGGAAGGAATTCGACCATAGGAAACCCAAATCTGGATGCCCGGACGGGGATTCGAACCCGCGTCCACCCGAATGCGAGGCCAGAACTTTAACCATTCACCTACCACGTTCGATCTGTAACATGAAGCTCAGATAAACTTTCGTAATTGAATCAAAGATACGACCACAAAAATTAAATATAAGATGGATACAGTACTGGTACTGTACAAGACTATGAGACGGTATAAGCCATAAGACTACAAACCAAATTTTGTAAAAGCCACAAATATTTCACCTAATAGGCAAGAATCTGGTATTTCCGGAATATGGAGATAAAACTGCATTATTACTGTAATAAAATACATTTCCAGCTGACATTAAAGAGTGTGGCGTTCCTTTAAGGATAAAAAGAATGGCAGTTTTATGAGGACCTTATCGTAGGTGTAGATCTTAACAGAAAGTTTATTACATTTTATTTATTTTGCTTTATGCCTCTTCAACGTCGAGGTCATTCGAGATGGGAAAAGATATGGGCAAGGATCGGGAAGAAATTCAGCTATGGCCATGGCCTTTTGAACAAAGAATCCTGGCGTTCGCCTGGAGTGATTTGGAGAAACCACGGAAAATCCAAATCTGGATGCCCGGACGGAGATTCGAAGTTCGAACCCACGTCCTCCCGAATACGAGGCTAGAGCGCTATCCGCTCACCCACCACGCTCGGTCTTAAGGACAGCAGATAAAAATTGATGTGGTTAATAATATACACGTAGGTAACTAATTAGGCCCATATAAGTTAGTGACACGTAGAATTATTTTTATACTTTATTGGTACTCAGGTTAAAGAAGGTTGAGAAAAGCTGTTTTAGTACAACATCTTTCTTATGGCACGTTGTACTGTACGATAGGAGTAGGTGTGAGTGTGAGGGAATTCCCGGGTAATAAGGTGGTTAACTTTCAGCCTGCTGTCCTTGGAGACGTCTTGTAACTCGTTAGATGGCGGAACGAATTATCTTAGAGCAACAGAGAACAGGTTGGACACAACGTGCGGAGGAGGGTATTCCACCACAGGTCGAGGAAAAGTACCGCATTCCATTCCAGCAATCAACGTCACCATCACCACTCCGGACGTGGCAAACAGGAGTGACCAACCAGGTGACAGAATTACGCAGTCAGATGTTAGTTTTAAAGCAGAGCTTCGTTTCCTATTTTTTCTTTAACTGCTTAACGTCTCTTAGCAGCGAGGTCTTTAGAGACGGGAAAGGACGGGGGGGGGCAAGGAATGGGAAGGAATTCAGCCGTGGCCTATTGAAGGAAGCATTCCGGTATTTGCCTGGAGTGATTTGGGAAACCATGGAAAACCCAAATCTGGATACCCGGACGGGGATTCGAACCGGCGTCCTCCCGAATGCTTCGTTTCCTAGCAGTATTGGAGATGAAACGGCATATGCATTTATCTTTCGGCTAGGTAACGCGCAATGTTGTAAACAACTCGTAAGTTTCGCCTACAATAGGACTAATCTGTAACTACACAAGATTTAGAGGAATCATTTTTTTCTTATGGCTTTACGTTTGGTCGGCGTCGAGATCATTAGAGGCAGGAAAGGACTGGGGGCAAGCAGCGGGAAGGGATTCGGCTATGGGGTGTGAACGGATCATCCCATGATTCACCTGCAGTGATTTGGGGAAACTATAGAAAACCCAAATCAGGACTGCAAGACCGCGATTTCCCCCGAATACCAAGCACACATTAGAATTAGAGCCCAAACGTCAAGTAAAATAATATTGATTATTGGGGATGCCAGAAAAATAGTAAAAAGTTAAAGGCTTGAGTGGTCGTAATGACCTGAAAACTTCATGTAACATCGTAATTGAAACTTTGTATAAAGACAATATAGTCTCCATGTCATCTTATGTTCAGGATATAAAAATTAAAGTTAATTCTCACAATGTCTAAGAAAAACTATCTAGGTTGCGCCAACATCTCTTACAATTCCAAAATTTTTGTCTTTAAATTTAAATTTTGTAATGGACTCGAATACTCACAAGTTTTGACTCAGTACAACGTTTATGTAAATACACAATGAACAGGATCTCCTTTACGAGAACCAAAATAAGATTACTGATGCCAGGAGTAACATGTAGATCCTATTATATAAAACGCTAACGTGGCGTCTGCGTGCGTCGTCTATAGCTGTTACACGTATTGGCTACAGAACGGTCACGTGACAACCGTCACTCGCCAATCAACAGCCACCATATTACATTTCTTCCTTCATGTTGTATTTTGTTTATTTACTACAGCTAGATGCAGAAACTCATATAAGGAGAAGAAGATTCAATATTTAAGCTATTTTACCTGTATCAGTTAGACGCAGAAATTCATGTAAGCAGAAGGGGATTCAATATTTACGCTATTTTATCTGTATCAGTGATAAGGACTAGGTTAAACCATAACCTAAGAATTTTTTAGGCAGACGGTAAGATACAACGAAGTTAAAAACTAGGAGAAACGTACGTAATGCGAAATGTATAGGTTATCCGTTTTCGAAATTATAGTCCCCGTCATATGAAGTGAAATGTATTTATTTATTTTAAAATATTAACCAAATACTCTGATAATCTAACCAGAGTAACGTATTCATATAACGAAAGATATAATTAAAAATGATTCTTTTCCTGAATAAATTCCTACTACCATTATAGATGATACCCTTAGTATTTGATACATGTGTTAGCTATTAAATGAGATTTAAGATAACCTTTTTATTAGATTTAAATCATCAACTGTATAAGCCATGTTACACTCGCAATTCAACAACGATAGTATTGCCGCAAAATAGCAGTGAGCAGAGATATTAGAAATACGGAGAGCAGGGGAAAAAAATAATGCGAGGCAATGTCACAAAGTTAGAATTAGTACGTCCGTTTATATTTACATATTGCTTTTTATTTATCTACGACAGACAGATGCAAAAATTAATGTAAGGAGAAGGGTATTTATTCTATGATTACATTATATTACCTGTATCAGTTAGATGATGAGAAACAATGAAGTTAATTCAAAACTCAGAGAAATGTACGGATCGCGAAATGTATCCACCCAGATAAATGACCGTTATCCGTTTTTGATATTATAATAAAATTAAAGTAAAATGAATTTATTTAAATAAATCATAGTAAAATACCCTGATAATCTAACCACAGAATGGTACTCTTATCACGAAAATATCATTAAAAATTGTTGATATTCGCTTTTCCATACAAGTTTTTCCAGAATAAATCCAGACTACTACCATAGGTGTTGCCTGTCATTATTCATATGAGGGTAATAAAGCTATGATTTTCGAATGCAACGTTGTGGAGGTTGTGGATAAGTAGACCAGAATCGTAACTGACACATTTTGTTGCAGCATAATTCGCTCTGAAATCAGTTTTACAAACCATTTAAACTGCTTCCATAAGCACCATGTTATTGAACTATTAATTAATGCGGGTAAAAGTAGTTCCATACATATCGTGCTGAATTTTGCCTGGACCAGGAATAAAATTGATATTACATGGACAGCAAAAGTTTTCGGGAATCCTAATTTGTTTTTAATTTTATTGGTTCTATACTTCCGTCGTAATTAATTCAGTTGAAGTTACTGCAGTATTGCTATGTGAACAGCAAATAAAATATTTAGAACATTACAAATTCAAAGAAATTAGCATTACGTAATAACAATTCCGTATAATTAACCAACTGCAAAAAAAGGAACTGCCAGAATATGGCGTTCAAACCGTCATTTTTGACGGGCTCGAAGCTAGTACAAATATAAAATGTAGGTATATCATAATTTATATGCAAACTTTACTGCACAAAATATAATACTGAAATCATGTGATAAAATGCGCTTGCCGTTAACAGGAAAAACTGCTGCAGATGTATCATTGAAGGAAATTAAACGAGTTCGGTAAAAAAATAAACGAACGAAAAATTCAATTTCATCGGCAGAAATCATTTGTCATACTTTTATGATTATTATCTGGATTTTAGAAAAATGCTCCACAACATCAAGCTACTTATATCTTTCGTTAAGTAAGCTAATATCCATTTTTTTTTTCCAACTGTATCGACAGTCAACAACTTTGACAGTAAACGTTGATGAGTCTCTTAGTTATTGTCAGAGTGTCTTATATTTTGTTGAGGCATATCCTTAACCCTACAGAACTACATTGTACAGTCACTAGATTAGAAAGCAAGCGTTTTATTAGTAGACTTCAGATGCAGGTTGAATTCTTTTGGACAAGAACCCATTTTCATTTACGAGTGCGGAGAAATACTTCGTCTACCAAACTATTTGGGACGCAATGACAGGAGCAGGGCCCGCTCTAGGGGGGCAAAACCGGGCATTTGCCCGGGGCGCTAAAATTTAGGGGCGCCATTTCGGCTGTAAGTGTGAGAAAAATATTAATAATATTAATGGGTTAAATACCCAATTAATAAATAAAATCCACATACCGATTTTTTCGTTCGTTAAAAACTTACAGTTCTTAGCTATTTGGGTGCGCCCCTAGAGACTTCGAAGAGACGGGGCGCGGACCTCAAAAGGGCGCGTCGTTGCCCAGCCGCCTCTGTGTGAATTCCGCCATACGAGCAACTTCAAAATGCCATGTCTCAGCCCGAAGTCCGCGCCACGTCTCTTCTTTGTGAATTGGGTCTTAGCACGCGAGTAGAACGCGTTGTTGTCTCAATTTGCTTATTATTGCTAATTACAAAAGTGGTTTCATTACACAACAGCATTAGTCTGACTATTACGTTATTAGTGATAAGTGGTAGTTCATAAAATTTACTTCAGGATTTCATAATTTCTAAAGGTAAGTACATCTATGATTAAACTGTTATTTAGTTGGATATACGACATAGGCGCACAACGACAAAAGCACACAACAGAAGCCCAGTAGGTGGGGGCTGTTACACCTGCCCTCGGCTACCTGCACTGATTCCGACGTTATACTGCCCACAAGTTACTAGACGCGGTGAAAAGGAGTGTTTTTCGCAATTGCAGCTATGCTCTAATACATGGAATCGATAGTGCTTGGCGGAAGATGCTGAGTATTTATTTTATTGAATTGATGAACCAAATCAATATGGATCTTAGTTATTGGAAATCGAAGTGGAATAATTTGCATAATAATTTCTTCTCGTAATCCGAGCCTCGCAGATTTGTTGTACAAATTAGATACAGGCATTGTAAGTGTTTTGGTTGGGTTAAATTACATACGCGGGAGTAGTTTACGTCGCGATACATGACGTGACATAGTGCTCATGAATTTTGTTTAAATAACTAAATTCCTCGTGCCATTGGCTGTGAAAAAAAAGGTTCAGTTTTCATATTGGTCCAGGCTGAATCTCAACCTAATCACAATCTCCGCTAATATTAGCGCTACAAATTCAAAGCCTCAATCACACGCGCATTGATACAATCAATTTTATCCTAAATTATAATCGTCGTGTATCGCGACGTAAACTTGAACCACATACCCTAGCTTCGATCGCTTGTGAAAATACTGTAGTTTAGTGGGTGTGGGACAGTATTTACAATCATTAATAAATAAATAATATTACCAGCTGCTGATTACCGATTAGTTACATCACATACCATTACTATATTTAATTTCGAATGCTAACTGCTAACATATCAAAATCCATGATGTTTATTATATATACGAATGCGGGTTACAGATACTCTAACTGCTGCATTTGTAAATCGTCTCAACAAAAAGAAATTCATTAACTATTTTAGTGAATGTGAATAACTTTGTCAGTTGGTTTAATAAGTGCATTGCGCGACAATCACTCCACAACATCATTTTTTTGTTTGTGAACTTGGAACCTATTCCGTTCAAGCCTATAGAAATTGCCATTCTGTTTACATGGTTTCTGTATTTGCAACAAATTTAGGGATAGTATCATCCGCGAATAAGCTTTGACTGTGTAGTAACACTAGACTTTCTTTATGTTCACAGGGTATGGAAAATATTTTGTGTTGTGCATAAATATATTTTTTTTATATCGACTGAGAATAATTTATCTTAGTTATGGTTTTAGCTTATTTAGAGCAAGGATAAATATTTACTTTTTATATTATTTTATAGTGTACATTGTTTGAGTTACGTGCATGCCTCTTTCAAAATGTCTGACGGTCAAAGAAAACTATCTGGTTACCAGTACAAAAAAAAAGAATGTTGGGAAAGGAAGCGTAAAGGCAGAATCAATCTGGCGCGTTAAAAAATTTTACTGTATTCAGGGTTTACCAAAACAAATCTTAGAATCCAATATCAGGTCGGGATACAAATGAAGCATAGAATCGTCAGAGAATAATAGCGAACAAATGAACGAAGTTTGTAAACCAACTGGAACTGACACCAACGTGAGACTCACAGAAGGCATTCTAAAACTTTGTGGCCAAGAATTTTATGAGATGCCGTAAGAAGCTTTTTAGTAAGGCAAGGTCCATCTAAACTATTGCATAATTACACATTTCCTTCCAATGACACAGATCGACGTTTTAGCGCAAAATATTATGCATGAATTTTCAGCAACGCAGAGCAAATATTGCGAGATTAGCTACTGCGTTTACTGCTTCTGTTGCAAAATTTTCAGTTGTTTAGTTAGTTCTCTCTAAAAGGAGGGTTTTAAAAATTGGAAGCACCTCGACGAAACTTTAAAAGAGCATGAAATTTCGAAAAATCATATTCAGGCAAAAAAGATTAAATTGTTGTCAAACTGTAGATGCTGCCACTCAAAGAGTTATTAATGCCGAAATAAATCATTGGAATGAGGTGCTTCTAATAATCGTTGCAATTACCAAAATGCTTGGTAAAAGTTGACTGGCTTTTCAAGGTACAAGCGACAAGTTGTTTGAGCATAATAGGCGGTAATTTCTTAAAAATAGTTGAGTTACTGTCTGAATACGATCCCATTATGGAAGAGCACGTTCGTTGAGTGCTCTAAAAAGTAGAGACTAAAGCTCAATATCTTGTGGAAAATATACAAACCGGGATAGTAGATCTGCTGCATCAAAGTGTAAAGTATCATGTTATTAATTAAATAAAAAATTTCAAATATTTTTCCATAATTTTAAACTGTACTCCTGACTTTAGTAAGATACAGCAAATTACTCTTGTAATCAGATATGTTTCAACCAATAAATTTAATCCTGATTTTGAGATTAAAATTAATGAAAGCTTTTAAGGCTTCTTACCAGTCGAAAGATTCACAGGAAAACAAATGTCTGACATTATAGTTGGAGAACTTAATGACTTGTGTTTAAATTTGCAGGATATCAGAGGACAGGGACTGACAACGGGTCCAATATAAGGGGCAATAAAGCAGGAGTGCAGTTTAGAATTAAACAATATAATTCGTGAGCATTAAATGTTCTGTGTAGTAGCCATACTCTTAATCTTGTTATTAATGGCAAAAACATCCTTGGTAGCCGCTAATTTCTTCAACATGGTCCAAAAAATATATTAATTCTTTTTGGCATCTACTTTTCGATGGGCAATACTTTTAAAGCATGTTCAGGGTTCAACTTTGAAAACATGGAGTAACACTAAATGGGAGAGTAGGATAGAGAGGATAGAGGCATTAAAACCTTAAAAATTTCATTTGGGAGATGTATACGACGCCTTGCTAAGCATTTACGAAAACCAAGAAATTGATAATTTAATGATTTAGCCATTTTGGCAATTGAGTATGAAATTGCTGATGAAGTAAATTTTAAGATGTAATAAAAAATTCGCAACCCGAATCTAAGAAAAAAAAGTTTTTTTTGTGATTTTAGCATATTTGATGTAATCTCGTTTTATTTTCAAAATAATGGCATTTAGATTGTTTGTGTGATAATATCCATCTGTAATAGCATTTACAAACGTAAAAATATGGTTAATTTGTGGTTATGTAAAGATATTTCATAATTAATTTCTCTATTTTGTGCCGCTAGATCAGAATTTAATAAGTTTATTTATGAATATATGATTTTATTAAAATTTAAAATTTAATATTTTATTCTAATAAAAATTAATTATTTTTAAAAAAATATATAATTCTATCTTAAGGGGCGGCAATTTGTCTATTTGTCCGGGGCGGCGATACCGCTAGAGCAGGCCCTGACAGGAGTGATAAGATTAGAGTAGTAAGATGCGGCACTGATGCTTGTAAGAATTCTTTCTTCCCTCGTGCCATTCTGTATTGGAATGTACAGGTAAGGGTTAAGATTAGTTTTGGTGTAAAACACACTCTGCACACACAATTTTTTTATTTGCGATGTATATTGTAGATGTAGATATAGAAGGAAACCATGTGCAGGTATTCGAATCCAGCAGGGTTACCGTTGCGGGCATTTCCAGCAGGATAGGTGATTCTAATTATTAAAAGTTGGGTTTGTTTATACAATACCGAAATCTGGAATCGATTCCGAGTCCCTCCCGATACCAGGACTGTACGTTGTCACTAATCGTTCTGGCTATTGTGCTGTAAGATTTGTAAAATCTCACCACGTCCGAAGATACAATGTGAATGTGAATGCTTCGTTAAAGTTAAAAACGGCGTTCAATGAAGCTAGTATTCAAACGTAAATCTAGCGGTACAAAGAAAACATACCCCATCTTACACCATCCCTCGGAATATTATTCACCGATTTCCCATGTACTGTATGTACTGCTGAAAAATAACTTAAACTCACAAATCTCTTAGTTATTCTGTCTTACTATGTTTTGTTTATATGCCTCGTCCTGTGGAAAGCGATGGTTCTTATAATAATTTTTTTTTTTTTTTCAACCGCCACGTTTGTAAAACTCCACTCGTGGGTTTAACACGGCTTCAAAAGTTTGGGCACGCTACCCGGAGCATTCTTCAGGGCTATTTCGGGTTGATGTATCCACTGCTGTTGGGTGGTAAATCTGACGTGTGAGGAAAACCAAAACAAACCGCCCAGTTTATCGGCAAACGACGAGGGGGTGTAACTAGCCGTCAGCAGCAGATATACCAACCCAAAATAGCCATGAAGAAGGCCCCAGGTTGAGTGTCGAAACGTTGGAAGTAACATCAACATTTACGCAGTGCTAATCGCGCAAAGTAAGTGGAATTTTACAAATGGTTCCTATGTCTTTGTATGTATGAAAGTTTGTTTGGGCCATTTAGGACCACGTTAAGCCTTTGTTTAGCTTGAATTTTTGCTGTGGATGTATACACATCGTGTTACAACTAGGATTGTTAACCCTACAGTTTATCGTGGAATCCGACTCACAGAACGTCCTGGCGTAGCTCATGTGATCAAACACAACACTCAAAATTCCTGCGCCTACTGGGATTCGAACCCGGAACAGGAGCAGGCAGCGAACGTTTTTAAAGCAACCACTGAGCTACCATACCGCTCTCCTGTGTCTTTATTATTTTCATTTGTGAAACATCACCTTTTGCTTTGCGATAGGAGCGATTAGATGTGTGAGGTTTTCCTCAGATGACACCTGTTTGTCACAGCAGGTGCAGTGCTCTGTTGTTCTTTTGTGTTATGACAGCAGCCAGGTAACTAGGCCGACAGCTATTGCAGCCCTAGCAGTCAAGGTTATGCTCGCTGGCGCGTTGCGTTATGTTTTGCCCGCACCAAGGTTGAAATCTGAAATATGCGAAAGTGGGGGCTCGTTGCTTGCTTGCACAATTCTCAAAGCGCATCTCTCACCAACAACTGATTTTCTTCCAAATGTTCATAATGCAATGAACGCTTTTCTGTTCAATATGCAATCGTTGTAGCCAATCTTATTTGCAGTTTCTTGTTGAAATAGTAAATTATTATTTAATAAATACGCCAACGTAATTGTGGTTGTATTTCATTTATTCTTGGATACGTTTCGCCTGTCGTCGCGGTATCTTCAGCATTGATAGTATTTATTTGACAAGTAAACAGGATTCTTCTGACTATGGTGAAGACCGAACATAACAGTGCTATAATATGAAAATGGTGAACACCGAAGATTCCTCGACGGTAAGCGAAACGCTTCGTAGGATAAATAATATCCAACCACTGTTTCATTGGTGAATTTATTACATAATAATAAATTAATATTGTGATATGTTTAAAAGTCAGCTTAAACTCCTGATAAAATAGGCTTCTTAACAATTACGACTTACACGCGAAACAGTGATGTTTGTTGTAATGAATTCTTCACAGGAGTTCAGTCGGATAGCTTCGTAAAATGACAGCGTTTCGACAACCGGCTCCGTTGCCTTCATCAGGTCTATTACTTCAGATATTATTACCTGAAATCACAAACTCCTGTGAAGAATTCATTGCATCAATACGCCGGAAAAGTCTCCACTCACATATTACGTGACGTTTGTTTTATAATAGTTTTTAAAAACTAGAATTTGACAATCTCGATGAGGCATGTGACTATTAGTTTTGGACAGTAGATGATACACAGTTCTTAATTTGATTAGGACTTTAATGTCTAATTTTTGGACTCATCCTAGAGGTTCGAAAACAAAAATGACAGTTCCTAATCACAACATAGTGCTCGAAGAAGTGAGGTTAATTCGAAATATCTTCACAGCAAGTATTGGTAGTGATTCGTTAGTGGGATGAGTGTATTAAACTTCACATCCCCATCGGTAACTTACCGGAGAATTGACCTGAATGGGGTTGCATGTAGTTTTACGTAAGTCCTTCTTTCTTCTCCACGATACAAAAAATATAATACACTTAATATGAAGTCATGTTCACATGTAATATTACTCCTAAACACTAGTACTTAAGCAATCGGGAGGACGCTGGTTCGAATCTCCGTCCGATCATCCAGATTTGGGTTTTTCATGGTTTCCCAAATCACTCCAGGCAAATGCCGGGATGCTTCCTTCAAAAAGCCATGGCCGAATTCCTTCCCATTCCTTGCCCCCCCCCCCCTCTTTTCCCGTCTCTGAAGACCTTGCTGTTATGAGACGTTAAGCAGTTAAAATAAATAATTAAAAAAACAAGGACTTAAGTAACTCTACATTTCTTATGGTTTTATGGTTCGTCGAAGCCGAGATCATTAGCGGCTGGAAAGGACTATAGATAAGGAACGGGAGGGAATTCGGCCATAGCCTTTAAAAAGAATCGTCCAGACATTCGCCTGGAGTGAAACCTATACCTAGTTGGCCGGACGGGAATTTGAACCTTGCGTTCTGCCTAATGCAAGTAGCGACCGTTGCCGCTTACCCACCACGTTCAGTACGAAAACAACTGTTCACCCAATGTCTTTATCTGGGCTTCTACGACGCCTACAGGCGCCTCAGACTTAAATGACAGCAGAATACCTTCTTATGTTATAGACGCTTATTTTGTCAACACTTCCTCATCATACTACGTAATAAGAATTTCAGTAACTTCTTATGATTCAATGTTTTCATAATACACTGAAGAGCCAGAGACACTGGTACACCTGCGTAATATCGTGTAGGGCCCCCGCGAGCACGCAGAGGTGCTGCAATACGACGTGGCGTGGACTCGACTAATGTCTGAAATAGTGTTGGAGGGAATTGGTAGTCCTACTAGGTGTAGGGGGCCTACAGCTTAACGTGAAATCAAATTCACGGAACCATTTCTGCGTACCTTTCATTACACAGCTAGCTGTGCCGAAGGTGAATATAAGATTAAGAACTTTTGAAAATCCAAGCCAATGCTTGGTTTCTAACCGATTTCCAGTCAGACTCCTTAACCACTGAGCAAGGAAGGGTAAAGATGTCCATAACTACAAGCTGGCAATAGATTTCATGCATAAGAGAGTGGGGAAATTTTCTTTTGCGGTTAAGGGTGTCAGGGATTGGAACAAATTACCACGTAAAGTGATGAATAATTTTAAAAAAAACGAGGCAGGAATTTAAAATTACAACTCGTAAATCGTAAAAGTAGATGAACACTCAAATTATATAAGATAATTAAAAAATAAATAATTAGATGACTAAAGAGATTGCCACCGGACCATGTGCTCCATCGCATTTTTTTTTAAAGGCCGCTTTTTGTGTTGTGACATCACGCTAGTAGTTGGTTGGAAGACGAGATGAATAAACTGTTAAGAAAGTTTAGCATGAAAGTCAGAAACTCAGCTTGCACGGTAAACTGGTAAGGATGGTGGCTGTACAGAGGGACTCCAGTACTTGCAAAGGCGCTGTGTTACAGCTAAATGTTATCTGTAAGAATTGTTGCGTAGCGAGAAATCACAGATTTCTTAAAGATTTTAGTAATCCCGGTACTTCTTTCTAGGCCAGAAACGTGGAACATCAAAGCAGAGAACCGTATAACAACAGATGCCCTTGAGATGAGGGAATATGGAAGGATACAGAGAATATCGAGGATGGAAAAAAGGATCAGAACCTTCTTTCCAAAAGAACTGTATGTGAAAGTGAGGGTGTTTTTGTTATGCTACAATTCTTTTGAATAATGTTCGGCGACAAGGAGGTAACCTAAAAAAATAATTATCTAGAGAATAGTAGAAGGTCAATGATAAAGCGAAAGATGTCCAATTTGATGAACAGGCCAGACTGTGGAGATCAAAAGTAGGACGGTAGCTCAATTACAGAGAAGCAGAGAAACCGGCGGAGATAGATAGCGTGTCATTTAATGCATTACCAACATTCAACACTGAGAGATGAACGTATATGATATATCGAGCACAGAGTTGTTTTGCTGTCGTATTTACCACAGAACAAAAGGGCAGACATAGATTTACATAAGACGAGCCACGTCCCGGATCTGTCTCTAATTGGAGACCGTCAGCTACCGCTCGTTCTTCTAATGATGCCACGCTCGACTCATAAGGGAGTCACGATGGGAACTCTTTTGGGATGATGAACTGTGGGTGGTTTCCAGTTTCCTTCTATCTCGTATGTGTTACTCTTCTTTTACTTATGACTTTACGCCTCGTCGACATCGAGGTCTTCAAAGGCGGGATGAGATCGGGGACAAGGAACTGGAAGGAATTCGGCAATGGTCTTTTGAAGAAAGCATCCCGGCATTGGCCTGGAGTGATTTGGGGAAAACAATGGAAACCCCAAAACTGGATGCGCGGACGGGGATTCAAACCGGCGTCCTCTCGAATGCGAGGCCAGAACGTCAACCGCTCACCCACCACGCGTTTCTGAAGGTGTGGATGACTTTGATAGTGGGTTGTTTGTAATGAGAGATAAAGAAGAGTGTTGGTCTAATACTTTGCCATCCCATTCAGGCCTAACCTTCCGAAAGACAACAGGGTATCCGCCAGACTTCTCCATCCAGTAGTTGTCCATCCGACAGACGAATCACCATCAAACAGTGTCGTATGCCCTCACTCCACACTCCCTGCGGAGAGGTTTGGGAATTAGCGCTGGACTTGCCAGTACAATCTAGAAATCAGGAATTTTCAACCACCATCTCTCCTCTGAGCCTATTCAACCAGCAGGACTCGAACCAGCTCCCCCCCTCAGCGCCTTAACCATCACGCTGCCGAAGCGAGCTCGGCCAGCGGAGTGGGCTACAACGGGCATTACTCGCACCAAGCCGAAAGTCCTCCATATCAGTGCTATTATCGAGTCCTGCTGTGGTTTCTACGGTTAACTGAGCTCGGGAAAGTGTTTCTGCTGTATTTATACCTACAAATGTGCCTACGTGACATACAAAGTCGTGAGCTACAACGAACGGAGTTGGTATTATTTCCTATATAACAACAAACAGACAAAACTGAGCAACAAATTCAATCACCTGGCCAAACAGTAATCGAAAATGTTTTTGAAGATTAATACAGACAGTGTTGATTTTGAGTAATTATAGAAGACAATTTTACTGAGCAGCTAATATCCAACCGCGGCAGCTGGTACATCGTGTAACAAGGACCTTGTGTCACTATAGTCTGACATGAGTAATACGACCAACGAGACATAGCCGCTAACTAATGTTTAACGGTGTCACTTAAAATTAATCATCATTAAATTTGTTGTATAAGGATAACTTACAGAGACGACAACAGAAACCTGTTTCATACTTATATAACTCTTTTTATGCTTCCTGTCTCACGTTTCGTCGACATCGGTATCATTATTAGAGTAGGGGAAGGCTGGGGGAAAGGAGCGGGAAGGAATTCGGCCAAGAAGAAACAGTGACGGCATTCGGATAGAGTGATTTATACAAGCAGTTGAAAAAAGAAATAAGGATAACCAAGTCCCCCGAGTTTATATAGTAAATTAATTATATCGTTTTTACTATCCAAACATAAAATTCTGTGAAACGAAATCCTTTAACTCAACGACCAGTGCCGGATCTAGGGGGGGGGGGGGAGACAAACCAGGGTGCTTGCTACGGGTGACGGGTGGCTACTTCAGGGGGGTGGCCAATTGGATTTTTAGGGCGGCAAATTTACTTCGCGGCGACCTTTATCCTTTTTTTTAGCTCAATTACTGGAGGCAATGAGCGGGGGGAGGGGGGGGGGGAGGCGACCACATGGGATGGCGACAACGCGAGCGGCTAAATAATGTTCGAAGGGGCGGCGATCTCACAGTTTTTGCCCCGGCTCGGAAAAATTCCTATATCCGCCACTCCAATCGACGTAACTAAAATGAAAACATTCATCAAGAATAGTTTGCTTAAAAAAATTAGGCGAAATTAATTTAAATATTTATGTGATAACTGGCATTTCCCCATTGTTTCGCTTGCGCGGACCTTGGTGTGTGTATTGAGTTTGTTTTTATTCTAGTAGCAACATAGAAACGTTTGTAAAGTAGCAAATGTAATTACTCGTGTACTCGTAATGACCTGGTAATAGGGTTTTTATTGACTGCGCATTCCGCCCCTATCGTAGCAACGTTAACCTGACCCGTTAATCCTCCCAAGCACAGGGGTCCTACACTTTAACGCGGAATCCGAACCACGGAAGCGTTCTGGCGTACTTCACATTACGCAGCGAGTTGTGCCAGAGATGAATGTAGGGTTAAGGGCGTTTGAAAATCTCCGTCGAGACAGGAATTCCCACCTGGGAGTTTTCAATCTCCCGTCAGACGCCTTAACCACTGAGCCACAAGACTGCTATTGTACTGTACGACTATTACTGTAGCATTTACCGTAAATTACATTCCACAATTTCGTTGCGCTTATTGAACTGTTTATCTTTGAAGTAGTGGTCCGATTAACGTTTATCCGTGTATTGTAGCGTACTGTATTTAAGAAAACTGAAGAAATAAATGACCGAAATTACATAGTCAAAAAAACAGCGTTAACAGAATCCAAAGTGTATAGTGTTTATGTGCATAGTAGCGTGATCTGTGACGCCTATCTGTTCTCGGTGCGCACGATTCATCATTTCTTGTTCAGCTCTCAGGTAACACAGAACCGTAAAATACACAGCAGATTTTAAGCTAGAGCTAAGCTTCCATACTGTGAAAACCCAATCCAAATTGGTTCGGTAGTTTTTGCGTGATGAAAGGGACTTAGAGATGCTGGCCCCTTACAGAGTTATAATAGTATAGTGTTTTTTAACCTGTGGGTCGCTCTCCCCAGGGGGGTCGCCGAGTATTGCTCGCAAGCCAGGTAAAAGTAAATAGCAAGGGTTGTACGTGTTACGCTACAATAAAAATACAAAATTTTCAGTGAAAAGGCTGTACTTGTTGGGACTTTAATGAATTATCGAATCGTAGTTGTATTGTTGAGAAGCAAATAACCAAATCATTTTCTATTTAAATCCTTTTTTCTTTACTTATGACTTTGCGCCTCGTCGACGCCCAGGTCATTAGAGGCGGGATGGGACTGGGGACAAGGAACCGGAACGAATTCGGCCATGGCCTTTTTGAAGGAAGCATCCCGGCATTCGCCTGGGGTGATTTGGGGAAACCATGAAAAACACAAATGTGGATGCCCGGACGGGGATTCGAACTGGCGTCCTCCAGAATACGAGGCCAGAACAATTGGATCTTATTTATTTCAGGTAACCGTCGTCATAAAGTCTAATTTTTTTTTAGTTGCTTCCGCCACTGGCGTTTGTAGCTGACGTGGGGGGATGTGTAAATTTTTTGATCATTCCATTTTATCCTCGATTGCAACGATGCTAGTCTGTACTCGCTAGGGCTCTCAAACAACTGGTTGCAGTGAACGAAAACAAACTGTTCCTATGTGGCCCCTGATCACAACTTTTCGCCTCCCGCGCCGCCACCACGGCAAAGAATACATCACTGCCCGCAGAGTTCTCACTACTATCTTGCATAACATTTGATTTCTCAGTCATATAGTCCCACAGAAAGAAAATGAAAAACGTCGCTTTTGTAACAAACCACTGAAAGTTTTTTTTTTTTTTTTTTAACACTGACATAGATATATAACCAAACGTTGAGTTGATTTAATACTAATATATTACACTTTTTGTATTCTGGATATACTGGAGAAATTGAAGGAGGGATTAATCTATAAAGAATAATAACATCAAAGTTGGTTAAAACGTTTCTGCAGGTAAAGTGTGAGAGAGATCTATAAGAAAAGTCCTTTCAACAGTGTTCATACGGTTATTATAGGTCAGTGGCGAATGTACGAATTTTCAGAGCGAGGGCAAAAACTTCAAAACTTGTCTCGCCGTCCGGGACAGTAGTGAAGCCAAAAAAAAAGACATCGTCACATAAATAGGTAGTATGTGCCGAATGCCGCCCGAACCAAGTGCCAAGATTTTACCAGGTAGAGAGAATCAGATCTTATCTTCCATTAACAGACTTGTACCTTACAGTATATTTTGTCAAATTACAGAGTATCAAATAAAAGTTTAGGAACTAAGAAACTGAATGAAGACTTTCGTATCTGAGAAGCAGTAAGCTAAAACATAACGGAATAGAGGATTTACAACAGATCATTACTGTTACATTGTTTCGAATAGTTTGGCTTATTAAGTATCGAATAATGGTTTTCTCGAAGAACTTCCACAGAAAGGCACATGAATCAAGATGCATATACACTCTGACATATATTACGCCGAAAAATAACAAAGCTTCTCTACCAAAAGAATTTGTTGAGATCTATTTCATTGCTACCGTAACCAAATAATATATATGTGTTACTTCAAATAAACAGAATCGTAAAAGACGTTAGGAGCTAACAGCGGTTGACGTTTGTGCTGTCAAATATCCCAGATGCGAGCCTTGTTTTGTCTGGCCTCAGACGATTCACTTTCCCCTGAGCCGTTAACCGCTCTGGAGCTGGTGATGCGACTTGGCACACTTCCAAATGATTCTGATACCGGCTGTGCGTATTGAGTCCACTATGAGTCACGGACACCTCGGTAATAGACTCCAAGCTAGCTCTCACTCAACGGGCTCTGTCAACAGCCGTGAACCGAGGCAGGAGGGGAGGGGTTAACTGTTGATCTTGGTATTCGGGAGGACGCTGGTTCCACGGCCGGTGCGGCGATTCAGGTTTCGCTTTTCCATGATTTAACGAGATTACTCCACGTGAATGTCGGGATGGTTCCTTAAAAATAATGTGGCTCAATTCCTCCTCGTTCATTTCCCCTCACCACTCCCTGATATAAAGTTCTGGTAATAGGAAAAGGTGGATAAGCTTCTAGGGCAGCGGTTCCCAACCTATGGGTCGCGACCCACTGGTGGGTCGCAGAACAATCGAGGTTTTTGCCACAAAAATATATCTTTTATTTTATCTATTTAAAAAATTTAACACAATATTTTACAAGTGCAATAATCATGAAAGCTATTAGCTTAAATTAAAAGAAATTTTTTTTTCTTAAAATTCATTATGCAATAACCTCGTTGTGAGATATAACAGCGGCAGCAATCGCGCAATAGGTATGGCAACCCCTAAACACCCTCTCTCCCACCCCGCTCTAGAGCGGAAATGTGGGTGCATTACTACTGCAATGTTACTTCTCTCATTTTCGTTTTCTTGTTTATTCTTGAATCGAAACACAGTCTTTAATTTATTTAGTTTAATTGCAATGGAGCACAGGCTCCGGTGGCAATTTCCCTACACACCCATCTTCCCCCTATCCTGCACCTACCTACATTTGCCCTCTACAAATTTTATCTTTAAATTCTTTCAAAGTTTTCAGTAAATTATTCATCATTTCTCTTGGTAACTCATTCCAATCCCTGACACCCTTACCTAAAAAAGAGAATCTTCCCACACCCTTGTGCCTGAAATCGAGTACCAGTTTGTGGTCATGGTCATCTTTTCCCTTCCATACACTACTTTTCATACCTATTGCAATATCTTTCCATGCCTCATCGCCAGTGTATGCCCTGTACACTCCCATGACCCTCCTCATCCTCCTCCTGTCTTGCAATGAATCCCATTCCAGCTCCTTTATCATATTCGTCACTGATTGCATTCTGCGATAATTTCCAGAAACAAATCTAGCAGCCCGTCTTTCTCTGCTTGTGAGAGTGAGTTATTGTTTTGATTGAGAGTAGATTTAATGCGATTAATCATGGAATTTTAGCAGTCAACTCGGCGAGGTGATATTCTGTGCGGCCGCCTCCCGGTCTTTAATATGTTTGTTGTTTTATGTATTATGAATTCTTGTTTTTGTTGATATTATATCCTTTGTACGAAAATTTACCTTTTCGTAGGATAGGATAGTCGATAGCGTATCGAGGTCATACAACAGTTTCTGATATTAGATAGACTTTCATATTAGGTGGGTCGCGAAGAAATTTTTTGCTTAAAAGTGGGTCGTGTACCAATAAAGGTTGGGAACCGTTGTTCTAGGGGATGAGTAAGTTGTACCGAGCGTGGTGGGTGAGCGGTAACGCTCTGGCCTCACATTCCAGAGGACGCGGATTCGAATCCCGCTCCAACCATCCAGATTTGGGTTTTTCATGGTTTCCCCAAATTAGAATGCCGGGATGGTTCCTCCAAAAGGTCATGGCCTTATTCGTTACCTTTCCTTGCATCCGTCAATTCCCGTCTCCAATGACCTCGACGTCGAAAACGCATATAGACATAAAAAAATAAAAAATAAAAAAATAAAAATTAAATTTAAAAAAAAATTTAAAAAATTGAGATATCGGTTAGAACTGCAAGATCAACGTACAAACCACATTTGTACAAACACAGAGTCGGACAGAGATAGAAAAAAACTTACTCTGCGTAACACTGACAGATCGTGTAGTAATAATTTCTGTCAAATATGAAGTTTCTGCATTTTTCATTTTGTTCCTCCATTGTTCGTTTTCAGCTGGCTAATCATACGTTTTGTTCCAGTTGCTGAAGTATGAAGTGAAGTTTACAATCGATTAAATCTTAATAAGTTGGATTAAAGTAACACCGTAACTCCAAGCAGACAGTTAAAAAATGATGTATTTATTTTTCACCCATATTACTTCCCAAGCACTTTGAAACAGTAGGCTTGTTTCTTTCTAATTTTATTCATCACACGAAAAAAATTAAGATTTAATTAATAAAGCATTTGTTTTGCTGTTGGCAATGAATAATTTTCGCATGGATGATTGGTTTTTTTAATAATATTCAATTCATGCGTAAATTAATAAAAAATAATATATTTATAATATACTCTTCGTTAATATGTCTCAATAGCTCCATTCTATTTCAGATCGAAAGAAGGTAGAAAATATTAGTATGAATCTTAATATCGTCTCACTTCCCTGATCTATTTACCTTCATGTTGCGTCCAATACATGCAATACATTCTGTTGTTATTTTACTACATTCTACTTATTTCTGCTGGTCTGATCCTTGCAGACGATCTATAGCAGAAGACTAAAGCGATTTTATTCAAACCATCGAACACTAATGGCAATCTGTGTTGTGTTTACAGAATGTATATTTTGTGGCTAAAAGTGGATATTATCCTTCCTGATTACGGAAAAGTTCCCTGAAACCTCGTAAACTGATGTAAATACAAATGTAAATACGACTACAAGGTCAGACCCACACATGTTGTCATTTTGAGTAATGTCTCCAGTGTTTTTAAACAGATGACTGTGATACGAGCGTGCTTCCTCGTTTTTGGTGGAAAGTATCGATACAGTGTGTTTTATATACGTTACGGTAGAAATAGTTTACATATTTGTACGAAATTTCTACTACCGTATTTCAATCTAAGCGTTCCACTCAAACAGTTTTTAGTGTTCGTCTGTGCGTCTGAGATGGGTTTTTACTAAGGAGTTATTAGGGAACAAAGGAAGAGGAGGGAATATCGCCACGGAATTTTGAAACAACCATACCGGCGATTTCATGAAACCATGGAAAACCGAAATTTGGATGTCCGAACGTTTGTGGAACCAGCATCCTCCGAGATGCGATGCTCGAACATTTACCGCTAACCCAAGAGGCTCGGTGAAATCAAATTTCTAATTATTTTATTATTATTATTATTACTCCGCTATTCACTAAAAGTGTGTGGCAGAGGGTGCATTGCACCAATCTGAAAGGGTAATAGTTTGGAAGTGATATACAGGATATGACAGGAGGCGCCCATGTGATAATGTGAGGAACCATCCCAGCATTCGCCTGGAGTGATCCGGGAAAACCATGGCAAACCCAGATCAGGATGGCCGGGGTGCTTTATCGAAAGCTTCTCCTGTGAGATTTTAAGTTTACTCGCCCGGTAAATCCTTCCTATTCCATTCCCTAATTGCTCGTGGGAAAAATAAGTACAAAAATGAATCGGTTCTGGCCCTAATTTATCTTATTTTCGCGATCATTCCGAGATATGAATGCTGAAACCTGTACCAGCATCTAACTGTCTTACAGAATAACGTTCTAAGCAGCGTAAGAAGTAGTTAATTATTAACCAAAAAAACTAATAACAATGCCTCTCATTCAAGTTTAATGGCAACGCAAAGAAGCTGATACCTACCTGGAAGATAATCGAGAACAGGCAGATCAAAGCGTTGTGATTGTCTTGGTCAGCATGGGTTCCAGCTGAGAGCGGGACAGATTCCGAGGGCTGCTCCGGACTGGAGACGTGGAGCACTGACTGGAGTCCGGTCTGGTCCTGGTGGAGAAAGTGAGACGTGAGCGGTGAAAGGCAGGCAACCCCTCCCCTCTCCAGAGACAGTTCCTCTACAATATGGAGTAGCCAGTATAACCTTGGTCGACACGAGTAAAACATGGGCTACATTCTTCCCGCCACGCGTTTAATTTCTGTCAACCACCACGGATCAGACAGGTACAGCTAGGATGAACCTTCCACCTTCAACTTAGGTTCGTTCATCTTTGGTTAACCTTGGAAGATTTACGCACATCTTCATTCTTGACTATTCATTTCGACTGTTTTCTTGGACTAGACAGAGCTGAAGAAGAATTAACTGATTTAATGTAGTTTCCCACAAAATCAAACGCCATTGTCATCATAAATTACACGATAACGCTTTCAAACCTATTTCTTTTCAAGAATTATTTTATCTCCGTATGTTTTTTGTGGTCTTTCTTATTTTTTTTTCTCCCTGTTGCTTGCAGCTTATTAGTTCAAATCTGGATTAGGTCAGTTTCCTTCTTATAAATGAGAAAGTTTGGATCAAAGTATGTTTGCATTATTTGCCTCAATTTAGCCTTAGTTGCTCAATATATGTAAATGAAATTTTGCACGGGCTTAGTATATAGTATGGATAGTGACATAGGATACTTTTTATCGCCCAAAAAACCGAATAGTTCCTATGGGAATCGTCGCTATCAATTCGCATTTTACCAATACCAAAGAGTCTCCTACTCCGTAGAAGGTACTACCACGTTTACTCTTTGCTTCTTACGTAAATAGCATACATTACTTTTCAGTGATCAAAGCAAGAACGGTATGACATACTCAATGGTGTGTTCAATATAAAAGTGCAAAAATAGATGCATTTGATAAACTAATAGTTCAGGAACAGGAAATATAAATCAGTGCTTAACATTAAATTTTTTTTAAAACAGTATGTTCTTCAGACAATTTGCACGTAGACATACAATTCTATTGCTAGTTTGCGTAGTTGAGAATAAAAGATTATATTTACTTTTTTCAGTGTTTCTTTATAAATAAAAAAAATACTCATAACGCCGTCTATGGACAAATTACACTACTAAATACACGGTTAACCCAGAAATTTATATAATAAAATAGAAAATGGTCGTTGTTTTTAATGAAACTGTATTTAAGCTACTGATTTTTTTTCTGTTGAGTAGTTTTGTGGTTCATTGAAACACTGAAGGTTCGCTCTTTACTCAAATCGTTTAGTATGTTTGCATATGTTTTAGTAAATCCATCCCAACATAGCCAAGTGAAGTAATTGATACACAGACCCTCAATTCCTTTAACATATTGAGAAACTAAAAGGTATTTATAATAACATTATCAAAGATTATAATGAAGAAAAATATGTTGCTACTTTAACATGAACATTTCTATTTCAAAGTAGAATTAATTGGATGAATCGACATATCATCAAAACAAAACTAATATGGAAAGAGGAAATAAAGTCCTTTTTAAAAAAATATTGATATATTGATTTTACAACGTGATGAATGAACATAAGTCTTTCTATGAAATATAGTAAATCTAGGGCTATGAAATTTACCAAAGATCGCTATGCAGAAACAATTAATTCGTACTTTAACACGAAAATTTCTCCTTAAAACAGAACAGATTTCTTGATAGAGGTCAAATATTATGATAATTGTGTTTATGCTGTAGGACGTAGATAAATGTTTATCATTACGTGGAATAGTTATTGCTATTAGGATAATTATTATTAAAGAAAACTCTAATGCAGTAACACTCTTTCAAGCGGAAGAAGTCGCGGGTAATTGCTAGTTATAAAAATGTGATGGCAATTGTCTGTACTTCCCTTAAAACGAGGAATGTTCTGTTGTTAGTGAATAAAGATATTGCGTTGGTGATCTGACAGCTTATAGTTGAACTCTGGGACTTTATTTGTTTTAATTAATTTAATTGTGATGGAACGCTTGCTCCGGTGGCAATTTCCCTGCACACCAATTTTACCCCTTCCTTTTCCCGCTATTAATTTCAACTCTAAATTCTTTTAGAGTTTTTGGTAAATTATTCAACATCTATCTTGGTAATTTGTTCCAATCCCTGGCCACCTTACCTCCGGAAGAAAATCTTCCCACACCCTTATGCCAGAAATCGAGTGCCAGTTTGTAGTCATGGTCATCTTTGCCCTTCCATTCACCTCTCACCAATATCGTTCCACGCCTCATCACCAAAATACGCCTTGTATACTCCCATGACTTTCTTAGCTCTCTACCTGTCTTCCAATGAATACTATTCTAACTTCTTTATCATATCACTTACTGACTGTATTTTATTACTTTCGGCAGATGTTTAGGATCCATAACCCAGATCCATGAAGTAGATAGAAGCATTAATGGCTTCGTAGAATTAATCTGATACAACTCTTTGATGTTGTTATATTTTATGTTTCAAATTAAAGTTAAGATATTTTGTTTCTGTCATTTTATTTCAGAAATTTTTGCTAGTAACTGGGAATAAATATTACAAATGAAGTGGTCCGATTAAAACGAAATAATGAAAATATTTCAATGATGGGTGACGAAACAATTTTGTTGAATGAGCTTACAAATATCGAAAGCTAAAATCTTAGCTACATTTGGAAATTTACGGGAATTGTTGATAGAGAGTTTGCTGCAAGAAAACCGCAATGTAAGCACGAATAAAATATATAACAGTCGTTGGTAAAGTAACTAAATAAGTGTTATTAGATTGCTGCACCATAAGCAACAATACTGTACTACACTTACAAGGTTATGATCAATAATGACCGAATCCCTGTTCGAATTAATCCCTACAATTCAGCAGGTAGAAGAAACAGAATAGGATTCATGGAAAGATCGGAAGATAAAATAATCCTGGAAGAGAAACAGGGTAAAGAGGCAACAATGGATTTCATGGTGACGGTGGAGTTAAATCTCTGAAAATTTATGATTTTTTTTCTGATGCTTTCAAAATTATTACATTTTAATTTTTGTAAGCTTCCCCTTCGAGCTTGGGCTTTACTTCCTGCCGATATCCTGGTTGTAGACGACGATCTAGTGTTGTGATCTGATGGAGAACCGTCTAATCTGTCAGCAGATGTGTTTCTCCGTTATTATGCTTATTTAACGTACAGATTTTGAAAACTAGCGATGTCTGCAGAAACCCATCTAAAAACAGTGCTGAGGCAGATCGGTAGGTTAGGGCTAAGGTTTCAACCCGCGTCCGGTGCATTTTTCTTCCTATGCAATACGGCTATCCTTTACACACGCCGCCAAACTTTAGAATAAATGTGTTTAAAGAAATCCTTTACTAGTATTCTATTACTATTTGGGGTGTTCGTTCCTACTAAAAACTTCTATGCAACATCTATACAGTGCCGGATTTAGGGTGGTGAGAGGGGAGGCTAAACTTGGGCACTTTCCCCGCGCGGCAACTTCTAGGGGGACGACAAAATCATGTGTGAGGGTGCCCTGGTCGGTGACAATCGGGGTGGTTAACAATCGGGAATAGGCCAATCTCACAGTTTTTGCCCCGTCTTGGAAAATTCCTAGATTCGCCTCTGCATCTATAATAACTTTTGATTAGGAGCCAATTTCCGGATTTGTGCCATTTCCGTGCTACAAGTTCAACAAAATAAAATCAGGTGTGTTTTAATTCTTTCTTTAAAAACACAAGTTTCACACTTGTTTAAATGGTAGGTCTGATGTTAGTGTCATTGGAGGATGATAATCCGTTGTTACGTGTTTGTCAGAGCATGAATCAAAGATGCAACGTTTGAAACGAAGTTGGTGATCGCCCCATCGACCGGCACCTGTAGCGGAGCTGTATGCGTATAATGCCGGACAAGCTATTTCACTGGAAAAACAAGCACTGTAAAAACGAGCAAATTACTGAAATACTTTAGAATCCAGCAGATCCATCGCTTTTTAGTTTTAGTGACTTGTTTTGACGTAATTGTTGAAATGATACGTTTCCGGACAGGTTACTGAAAAAATTTATCTACTTAGTCCCCTATAAAAAACTATTGGAGTTGGTATCAGGCACTTTCGAGCACACTGTGTAATTCCTCATTTGCCAGCCTGTCGTAACGTAGCACGTCTGCCTGTGTATCGGTTGTTATATCTAGTTTTTGTAAACTTTCTAACTCGTTTTAACACGTGTCTGTTGCTGTGCTCTTGCGTCATACACTTTCTACTGCACTGGACCTTACAGCATCCCTCGTGGAGGCGCACGTGGACTTAGTAGTTCTAAGCTCACGTAAGAAACCGGATTTTGATGGACCGATTTGTGGGTACTCTGACATCAGACTCATTATCTGAGAAAAAATATACGTACTTCTGTACAGGGAATGTAGGAGAAATGCTATCTCAATACTCAATGTTAAAAGTTTCAACACAGCCTTAACATCATACTTTTGAGAAGCTATAATTCTTAAAATTTGTCCATAATTTTTTTTTTTTAGCAATGATAGCAATCGAAGCTAAACTTATTCTGATACTGCCTACATTTTAGTTTTCTGACATCAGTCACTCGAGTAATTTGAAGCAATATTCTTCTCACCCTAGTCAATATTCGCATATACATTACAACATACATTTTTTTCTTGATGTTTCGACTGTTTTATTGCATTAACTAATTAACTAAAGCAGCATGTCTTGTTTCTTGGCATACTATTCTTGTTTAAGAATCTTCCGCAAACTCCGTTCTCGCTTACATAGTAATTTCTTATTTCTTTTGTCCATTTAATTTCTAACTTCCGCGTAGAGAATTTAATCGATTGCTTCAATTTTTCCTTATTCTCCTAATCTTTGAGATCCACCTTCTCTTCAATAAGACCCTGTGTATCATAAACGGAGTTATTTATTGAGTCCTTGATTTGTTACTAAACCATTAATATTTTTGAAGAAGAGTCTCGGCTTTTTAAATAATAATTGCTTCAATATTTTGTAATTTTGCTTAAACAGTTTTTTTTGTTATTTTTGCTACTAAATCCGTCCATACTTTAAATCATGTCTACAGCTAATTTTATCATACATGCTGCATTCCGCGACCTTCATCTTTCTTCGATATATGTACGGTCCAAATTTCTCACTCACTTGTCTGCGCACGCCGTTCAGTAATTTTTCAGCATCCTCACTTTTATCTGCTATTAGATCTCATGGGTTTCATTGTTTCTCCCTGAACCTGTAAGAAACATTTACATTTTTCCTCCTTTTGCAAGTAGAACTTGTTAAGAATATACTACAACCTTTTCTCACTCAAGTTGTAGTTATCTCTCGTGATTCTAAACTTTTATTATAATAATCTGATTGTTATAGCGACTGAAAATCATTGTTCTACCTCAACCTCTTAAACATTTTAGACATTTCTCTTGCTCGGTGCTAATTTTCTGCAATCTTCTACAACGCAAGGCGCCTAATGATTTCCTATTCTCGCGCAGTGGGTGAGTGGTAACGCTCTGGGCTCCCATTCAGGAGGACCCGGGTTCGAATCCCCATTCGGCCATCCAGACTCTGGATTTCGATGCTTTCCCCAAATCACTCCAGGCTAGTGCCAGAATGATTCCTTACAAAGGTTATTACCAAATTCCTTTCTGTTCGTCGCCCTCAATCCTTTCTCGCCTCTATTCACGTAGAAGTCGACGAGGCGTAAAGCCAGAAGGGGGGGGGGGGGGAATCCTATTTTCCTACTTCTTTCAATGATCCGCTCCTTGAAAAGGCTTGTCTTATGTCCAGATCTTTACCATACCATTCCCTAACTACAAACAAAAATTGTTTAACGTAAACATAGTTTTCTTAGTATTAAGTGCATACTGATTAATAATAGCAATTGTATTTCTAAAGCTTGGGCCATCAGAGTTAAATTTTTTCCCTGATATACTTCCTAACATTCTCATATTTATATATATTTAATACTCATGCTAAAATAATGATGTACATACGTAATACGCATCTTCTTTGAATGATAGATTGTTTTAGTTTATTGAAATTATTCAAGGCAAACCATAGGATGGTTAATTCATAAGGCTATGACCGAATTGCTTCCTATTAATCGCCTCCAATTCTCTAGCAACTCTAACGATCTCGACGTCGATGGTCCGTAAGGCTTTATCCAAGAGAACGGTGCCACGTTGGAGTAAAATTTTGACAAACTTGTTTTAGGAGCCTGCCGGCTGTAACCTCCCTGGGAGGAAAGTTGGATTGTCACCCGTCTGCTGAACGTGTAACTACATTCTGTGTGTATTTTTTGTTTGTATAATGTGTAGTTTATCAGGCGGTGATTGGAGACCGTCCCGGTTTCCGGCAGGAAGCTACGGAGGATGTAAATCTTGTATTGTGGCGTCTTTGGGTAATCTGTCAGCTGACCCCCCCCTCCCCCACCACAACCCAGAGCGGGAGGCGGCGGATGCTGTGATCTCCGCGGGGAAAGTTTTCTCCCGCCCCCTCCACGTAACACTTATTACGGGACGCACTGCTTGCCTTGCGTAACCGGAGAAAGTGCCGGAACTACTACCGAACCAAGTGGCCGTACGGACTACATTTCCTCCACACTCCACTTCCTCGCGGCCCGGTTCCGCTCTGTATGATGTAACACTACCACACGCGGGGCTATTATGTACAGTCTTCGGAATGCCGCAGAGCAAACAGGGAATTAAGAAGTTTCCGGAGTACTCAATGTACGCGAAAGTAAATAAACGTAATATATATATATATATATATATATATATATATATATATATATACCTATGGCTTTACTCCTCGTTGACGGCAAGGTCATTAGAGGTGGGATGGGACTCGGGGCGGGAAGGAACTCGGCCATGGCCTTTTGAAGGATACATTCCGACATTCGCCTGGAGTGATTTGGGGAAACAAACAAAAACCCAAATCTGGATCCCGGATGGGGATTCGAACCGGCGACCTCCCGAATGTGAGGCCGGAGAACGTAATAAAAATCGTTAAGTCCGAGATACATTCACCCGCAGAAACAAATTGTTTATTACATTCATAAAATTGTGTTAGGAATGCTGTATTTTTTTAATATAAAAAGTTATTTGATTAAGAATTAGATTTGGAAGGAAGATTTTGGACTGAATATAAATCAAAGCAAGACAAAAGTGATGAAATGTAGCAGAAATGATTCAAATAGTAGTAGATTAAATATAAAAATAAGATTTTATGTAATAGGAGAAGTAAGAGAATTCTGTTACTTGGGAAGCAGGAATGATATTAAAAGCAGAATAGCACTAGTTACAAGAGCCTTCATGAAAAAGAGAAATCTTTTAGTTTCAAACATTGATCTTTGAATTAGAAAGAACTTTTTAAAACTCTACGTGTGGAGCACAGCACTTTATGGTAGCGAAACATGGACTTTAGGAATACCAGGAAGAAGGAAAGTTGAAGCATTTGAAATGTGGTGCTACAGAAGAATGCTGAAAATTAAGTAAACAGACTAAGTAAGAAATGAACGAGTTTTGGAAATGATGGGTGAGGAAAGAAGTTTGTGGAAGAAGCTTACAGAAAGAAGAGACAGGCTGGTAGGTCATATTTTGAGACATGCTGGATTGGTTAATTTCCTGGTGGAGGGAAAAGTAGAAGGTAAGAACTGTAGAGGAAGACAGAGATTAGAATATAAGGAGATAATTGAGGACGTTGTTTGTATGTGATATGTAGAGATGAAGAGGTTATCTTAAGATACGAAGAGATGGAGGATTGCATCAAACCAGTCGAAAGACAGATGACAGCAAAAAAAAAAAAAAAAAAAAATTGGAAAACTACACATTTCATTATTTTGTGAACTCTATCACCTCCTGAAACATTAGATCATAGTTTGTAGTGATCGAGGGAACTCTGGCGGCACAACGGTATGTTACGGACATCCTGCGTCCTCATGTGTTACCTCTCACGCGACAGTATTGTGATGCCATTTTTCAATCGACAATATCTTCCACTCACGGCATGCGTGTTTATGAATAGTCTTAGATTTGTTGAGGTACTTCCGCGGCCAGCAAGATCCCCACATCTATCCCCGAAAGAACACGTGTGCGACTATCTCAGGCATGAACACTGTTCCACTGCTGGTGTCCAGGATATCAAGGACCAGCTACAACAGTTGAGGGTCAGCTTTCCTCAGGAAAGTACACCACGAATTTATGACACCATTCCCAAACGGCTCAGTGCATGCGTCTAGGCCAGAGGTGGTGCAACGTCATACTGATAAGTGGGATCATACTGGCAAGCTCTTTGTAAATGTGACTCAATTTTGTACTAACATCGCATACCTTCTCAATTCGTAAAGTTTCGCTTCATTTCATCCTCCCTTTCTGGGTGCTTCTCCTTTTTCGTCAGACGATGTTCTTGTGTATGGAAAAATACGCTCTATAACTTCTACTTAATGACTTGAAAATGACTCTGAATGGCAAGAAAATCAGACACCATTACACTGGCGATCTCTTAGTTAGCAAGGTAATAGGTTTTTTTTCATATTTGTTTACATACTTTACATTCGTCATTTCGTCAGAAGTATTAGTAACAACTGCGCTGCAGTCGACAGGTATATTTTGAGCATTTATAACACAAACAGCAAGGTCACGTACCTCTCTAAAACTGTCTTACAGTGTCATTATTCTTTCGTTCAAGGTCATTTGAAGGACATGAACTAGGCCTTACCGAATGTAGTTTTTCACGCACTACAAGATTAAACATAAAGGTTCAATTTTAAATGGTTAATGATCCTGAGAAAATTCAAAAAAATAAAATACATTAGAACAAAATTTACTCATTCACGACCGTTACTTTGAAGTTTGAATTCACTGTAATTATGCCAAAAATAATCTTCGGTTCTTAAAGTACAAGGGAGGTAGTTAGGTGGACACCCAAAATGTACAAACTGATCATTAAAATTGAAGAACATGGCCTACCTGGTCCTGCTATTAACACATAGCTTTATTACTTGCTGACAAATGTTAACTGCAACACAGAAATATTGTAATGGGTGTATTCCATAATACTACTTGCGAGACGGCAATAAATGAGAAGGTTCCAGCAAGTGAAATGTTGATTGCCGAAACAACACCTTCACTCATTCATTCATTAAGTAATCGCTCCTGTCTCCAGGCTTTTCTGGATTTTAGGTAGCAGAGTATATTTCCCGTCTGGTTTATGAAGCCCGCCTCATCCACTATGCATTCAAGTGCCTGACCTGCACTGCAACCGTTTACTACAACCGGGCTATGTTAAAAATTCGCTTACCTCGTTCCCAGTGTTCTTAATAAACAAACTTTGTAATCCGCTTGTCCTGAAATAATGATACTGCTGTTGCTGTTATGTCCAAGATAGCTCAAAATGCTGGTGAAAATTGCCTGTCGTTGTTCCGGCAGTAAAATTTCGGAGTTTTAAAGGGCCTACTGCACGAGGTGCAGCACCAACAACTTTTATTTTTATTCTAGCTTCAATACCCGTCAGAAATGACGGTTTGAACGCAGACCTCTTCACCTTTTATTATACTCATAGCTTAAAAATGACATAATGTTATAGATATTTCTTAGTTTACGGTAACAACGATATACCGTGATTAAAAAATATTTACGTCGACTGAATATAAATAAACAAAAAACAACTAATAATTAATGTGTTTATTCAAACGTAATGCATACTTTTTTCAGTGTTCTGACAGTTCATTTCTTTGGTTGCTTAACTAAATATTTAACATTTCTGGCCGCAATAAGTCGATTATCGGAGGATGGGAGCATTGTGTCAGCGTTAAGGACACTGCTACATGATGATACACTGACCAAGCTTAGCCATTTATTAATGTAGATCGCACCTCACTGGTTATAATGTGAACTACGTATAAATAACCAGTCAAAAGTAGGGTTAAGTTTTTAAAATTTCGACGCTAAACAAAGTAACTATGAAGTAGAAATTTGTTTCGTGCAAAATAATTTCTTATGGCTTATTAATTAATTTACTGGGGTTCTGCAGCTAGTGTTGCTTTGTGTATAGTCTAAGGAACTTAGGTTCGATTCAGGCTTCTAAATTAAAAATCAAGATTTCATACCTGTAAATGTATCCTCAGTTGCCATTCACACATTTTCTTGAGCAAGAAATTAATACCACACTTTATCAGCAGATAATGCTCAGCAAAGCAAATAGAGGTGCTATTAGTTACTAAATGAACAATTATGTCAGTGGCCACTCTTCGTGAATGCTTTACATCCCTTCTTCATTGCGCGTCAACGAATCACCTAACCTCACTTCATTTCCAATATGCTCCTAATTATGTACGATACAAGGCATATACTGGCGACGCAGCCTGGATAAATATCGGTGGAAGATTTAGAAACAGCGTGTGGAAGGGAAAGAGAGAGCCATGACAGTAAATTATCAATTAATTTTGGACATAACGCTGTGTGAAAGTTTTTATTTGTCGTTAGGGGAATGAAGGACTGGAACAAATTACCTAACGAATTAATAAACAGTAAATAAGGATTTTGAGGTCGAAATTTGCACGAATCGTAATTAAGTATGCAAGAAAATTACTACCGGTGCATGAGCTCCAGTAATACAACATAATAACAACACTTGTTTTTTTTTATGTATTACTGTACTGTTGTATTTCATATACATGTTTCGAAAATGCTAAAGTGTTTATGTGATTTCCAGTCAGCTACAAACCATCTTACGTTCTCGGTTAATACATCGTCTATTAAATTTTCGGTGAGACGTTTCCCGAGATTTTGAAGAAAATGATCCCGAATCACAGGAAACAAACCGTGCGGAAATTTCAAAATTTCAACAACGTAGCAAGTTAGCCACGAACGAATCTAAACTAGACCCGTGCAAGTAGTGATAAAAAATCTTCCTTTCTTCAAAAGCAAGTTGATGTATGTCTTATACAGGGCGTTCGCCGGGAAACGCAACCCACTGTTAGCGCTACAAGGAAGAAACTGCTCCCGGCGAGCGAGCGCTCAGTTTCCGGCATTGTTCGACCGTCGGCCGCGGACTATTTCATAATAATTACGCTTCATAAACTTCATAAACTTGTGTGCTAAGCATTTAAATGTGACGTAATTCATTAGCTTACCTTATAAAAGATGCTGGAAGTGTTGACCCTCTTGTGTAATGCACATTTCACATCTTCTGAACATATTTCGAGACACACGCTGCCCTAACTGACTTAATGATTTTTTGGGTGACTGTTCTAGTCGAAAAGCGATATCGTCAATTTTCTCCTCTGTGAGAATACGGTTGACCGACAGTCTCTTTTTGTTAAAAAATGAACCCGTTTCTCTTACTTTTTTAACCAGACGCAGAATTGTTGATTTAGCTGGCAGTAAAGCGCCAGGAAATTCGCGACGAAATTTACTGCGACACTTTTTAAACGACTTCTTCTTCACATATGTATCGTAGAGAAATATTCTTTGTTGCAAACTGTAACGTACTATAATTTTACTCACACTCAAACACGGTACAGATTAATAAGAGTATGAAGCCCCAAACCAGCCAAACCGCAAAGAAACGTTTATTCACAACACTGATTAATAAGAGACTGAAGTCACAAACTATCTACAATGCAAAGAAACCGTTCTTAACAATGTAAGGGTCACTGCACTGCACTGTTGGGGCAGCGGAGGTTCGCATAGCATAGCATGGACTAAATTTCCTGGGTGCCTTTATCCCAGAGTTTGGGGAAGTTTTACATGAAAAATGCATCTCCTTCCATTTTAATATTGTGTCCTCATCGGTATTGTCATTGGCGGATTAGTCTTATCCTGGCGTGTCTTTGCGGGAGCTTATAACTCACGGAGCAGTTTGTCAGGCCATCTTAAGTTGTTGTTTAGATGGACTGTGTTACCCAGGTTGGCAATAAGCGGGTTGTCTGATTCTCTGCATTCCTTGTAGAATTTTGCAGCTAATTTGCGGAATCTGTCTTTGAGGCGCGGTAGTCCACTGATTTCGTGTAGGTGGACTGTTGGAGTTTCCCGCGGCATTTTGTAAGCATATCTAATGGCTCGATTTTGTATAGTTTGCAGTAGATTGAGGTGTGTGTCAGCAGCACTACCCCAAACTACTGCAGCATAATCTATTATTGGCCTTATTAATGCGATGTAGAGTCGAATCCCAAGATGCGATGGCAGTGATGATGAGGGGTTCAGAATTGGGTATAAAACTGTCATTCTACCCATAGCCTTGTTGCGGAGGTTCCTGACGTGTGTTTTCCACGTCAGTCTCCTGTCCATAGTGACGCCTAAGTATTTGGCAGTAGGAGTCCACTCGATGTTTTCTCCGAACAGGTTGAGGGGTTGCAGGTGAGGAATGGTCCTTCTGCTGACTATGAGAGCTTGGCTCTTTGTGGCATTGAATGCTAGTCGCCATTTGGTCGCCCAGTGTTCTATGTTGTTGCACGCCCGCTGAAGCTTGGTCCTCACATGTGTGGCCCTGATGCTTCTGGTGAAAACAGCAGTGTCGTCAGCGTATTGGGCAGAATCGACTTGTTCTGTCCTCGGGAGGTCCGAAGTATAGATGTTGTATAAGACAGGGCCCAGCACTGATCCCTGTGGCACCCCAGCTCTGATGGTCTTCACGGAGGAGACTGCGTCGTCTAGTATCACACGGAAGGTCCTATCAGAGAGGTAGCTCTTGAGGAGTCTCACGTGTGTCATGGGTACCCCTTGTACCAACAGCTTGTATAGAAGGCCAGCGTGCCAGACTGAATCAAAGGCACGTGACACATCAAAGAGCGCCGCACCAAAATACTCCCTTTTGTCCATGGCTCCCATGGCAGATTCCACCACTCTAAGAAGTTGTTGCGGTGCTGAGTGGTTCCTTCTAAAGCCAAATTGTTCGTCGGGCAGGATTTGTTCATTTTCCAATACCCTACGAAACCTTTTGAGGTAAAGTCTCTCAAAGATCTTGGAAATTGTGGGCAGTAGGCTAATAGGTCTGTAGGATCTGGGAGACCTCTTGTCCTTGCCTGATTTAGGGACCGGCACTATCTCAGCGTGTTTCCAAACTTGTGGGAACTGGCCTCTCGCCATGATTTCGTTGAAGGCCACTGTGATGAAAGTTACAGCAGCAGGAGGCATGTGTCTCAGTATGGCACCCCCGATCCCATCGTGCCCAGCCGCTTTCTTAACATTGACGTGTGAGAGTGCTGTTAGCACTTCTTCTTCCGTGATTACGTCTATTGCGTCGTCTGCCTGCTGTTCGGCTACTAGGAATCGCTGCAGTCGGTCTTCTACAAATTGTATATGTACAGCATCTTGGGGTGCTTCGATGGGCCGGAAGTTGGCTTCGAAAACATCTGCCAGTGCATCTGCTTTAGCCACAGGCTCGCAGACTACTTGATTCCCTATCATTAGAGGCGGAATCCTGTCCTTTCTGCGCATCAGCCCCTTGGTTGCCTTCCACGCAGAACCGTCTTCTGTATTGAGGGACGCAACCCTGGCGGACCATTCACGTATACGGTGTTGCTCGAGGGCTGCTTTTATTTCTCGCCGCATCCTGTTTATAGTTCTTTTCGCTGCGGGGTCCCTGGTGACCTGCCACTCCCTTGTAGCTCTGTTCTTAAGAGTGATTGCCTCCTTGATGTCGGGTGGAAGTTGTTTAGAGCAGGCTGGCGGCATTCTAGAAGCAGGTGTAGCTGCTTCAACAGCCTCGTTAATCCACGTGGCTAGGTTAGCCATGGCGACATCCGGTCCTGAAGTTGTCGGCGTCAGTGCCTCTTGGACACGTCTGGTAAGTTGTTCCTTGAACATGTCCCAGTCAGTGCGTCTCAGGTTGTGGTGTCGTCGCTCTCCACGTGCCAAGATGTCTGTGGCCAGGTAGAATATGACAGGGACGTGGTCAGAAGACAACGCAGTTTTGGTTGTTACACCAATATTGTGGTGGAGTCCTTTTGTGATGGCTATGTCCAGCACATCTGGCAAGCCATGATTGAAGATGGTAGGTTCAGTTGGACCCCACACTACTGCATCATGAGCTTCGCTTACGCGGAGGAGCCGACGTCCACTGGTGTTCGTAGCTCTGGAATTCCAAGCCGTGTGCTTGGCGTTGAAATCCCCTGCCATAAAGATGTTTCCTCGCAGCCGAAGGAGCGCAGCTACATCATCCTCCGCTAAGAGTCCCCTGGGAGGTCTGTAGATGGCAATGAGTACCAGTTTGCCACGAGAGGTCTCGATGGCAACTCCCGTTGCTTCAATAGTTGCTAGCTCTGGTAGGACTATCGGGTGGTGTCTGATCGTGTTCCTTATGTAGACGGCTGTGCCACCCCCTGCAGTCAGGCGGTCATTCCTGTAGCATGAATAATTTGGTACAGCTGCCTTAATGCCAGGCTTTAGGTGGGTTTCATTGACTAAGCAGGCGTCAATGCCCTCCTCTCTTAGAAAGTCTCTAAATTCTCCCAACTGCCGCCACAGGCCGTTGGCATTCCACGAGCAGATTGAAATGTCTTCAATTCTGGCCATCGTGCAAGTTTTTTGTATCCTTGTGGACAGCCTCAAGCGCTGACTGAACTGCAGCAGAAATTTGCCGCGGAATGTCTTGGATCATGGTGATGACAGCTTGCAGTAATGATTGCACCATACTGAGCATTGAATCGTCATTCTGACTTTCTGTGTTCTGCGGGTGGTTTTTAGATTCGCCCTTGCTTGTTTGGTCCGGTGGTTGTTTTCCACGCCAATCAGTTTTCCTCCTGTCGTTTACAGGAGGTGCGTTACCAGGCGGGAGGTTACATGAGTTGTTTGTATCATTCTGTGTGTCTCCTGCAGGCGGTTTGATGGCTATTTCCGCATAGGTGACACTCGTTGAGTCCTTAGTAGCTTGGCTGGCATTTGATACCTTATCTTGTTTCATCTTCTGCCTCTGTTGTTTCCTAATGGCAGCGAGGTACAAGGAGTTATTGGCTTTTTGCCTTTCCTCAAATCTACCGAAGGCAGAACATTTCCTGTAACTTGCTACGTGCTGCCCGCCACAGTTCACGCACTTAGGTGGAGTATCACCTTTCTTAATACGGCAGTCTTTTGAGGAGTGTTCCCCAGCACACTTCACACACTTGGCAGGCATTGAGCAGTGCCTGGCGACATGCCCAACTCCCTGGCAATTAAAACATTGGGGAGGGCCCCTCTTGCTACGCAGCTTTTCAACTGTAACTCTGAGGGCACAGAGTGCAGTCATTTTGAAAATACCCCTGTTTTCCACGGAGTCGGTGAGTACAACCAGGACCAGTGGGACCTCTTGGTTGGTCTTGTGGGAACGGAGCCTCACCACGGTTCTTGCGGCATAGCCTTGTTCTGCTAGTTCCTCTTTAACTTCTTCTGGTGAGATGCTAAAGGGCATCCCCCTGATGACAACTTTTAGAAACTTTTCCTCCGCTGAGGGAAAGGTGTAGAAGGAAATCTGGTTCAAGGATGCGTATCCTGTGACCGCATTATGTTCAGCTGCTGTCTTTGTCTGGATCTTGTACAGGTCTTTACCTGCTGTTTTGACTGTGAACCCACCACCACATAGGGTCTTCAATTGCTGGTACAGTTTCATGTAGCTGTCCTTATAATTCAGTATCAGTGGTGGAGGCCTGTATGTTTTGACGCTACTGCTTTCTGGTTGTTCCTCTGTTTGAAGAGAGGCAAATTGGTTGCAGGTTGGAACTGCGGGGGCAGTAGTGCTCAGTCTTGCTGCGGGAGCGGTGCGTCGCGGTTCAACAAAGCCATCCGCATCCACTACTCTTTTCGTTCGTGCAGTCTTCATGTAGATGTTCTTCATAGCCTTGCAGGAGGTGGAAGTGGCTCTCTTCTTTCTCCGCCCCTCCTTGTCGTTTGTCACTGCCGTTCTTTTCCTTGATGTGGTAGACTGGTCCGCTGCGGCCATGTCTGCGTCCTCATCTGAAGAAGTATCGCTATACCAGTCCATATTAGATTCAGCGATAGTATTCGCATTGATTTGCTGGTCCAGTCGTTGAGTATCTTGTGAAGCCGATTCGTGGTCCAAGTCCGTAAGCCGGGTCGTCAACGGGGCCGCTGCTGCCGCCGGCAAAGCCGGGTACCCTGGGGCACTCGACCCGCCTGGCACGGCAGTGCGGCGAGAACTTTCCTTGTTGCTCATCTTCGCTCGACGGATGTCAACACGGAACTAATCAGCGGAGGTTCGCATTCAACGTCAAACAGTATGTTAGTTAAGGAGGAAAGGAACCGGCCGTCCTACCTTTGATACTAGGCATGACATGCCTCTTTCGGTAGGGTCCAACCTACCGTCGCTTCGAGAGCCACGCTTAGCTTTCATTTACACTTTTCATGGCACCAAAAATATAAAATCTGTAAATGCTGGCAAAATATCTCTTTACGTTAATTTTTGTATAAACATAGTTTTTAATCTGTTGTAAGTAGAAGTACTCATACCCTTCAGATATAAAAACGACTACTTTCTCAGTACTTCTTCTAAATAAAATGATGAAAAATACACCTGTAGCAAAGAATATTTGGGTGTTGGTATTAATGAAGTTTCCACATTCATGTTCTGGGTAGTTAATAGTTGCCAACTCTAGCTATCGGTTACACTAATACTGTAAAGTAAATGTCTTTTTTTTTTTTTTTTTCTTATGACTTTACGCCTCTTTGACGTCGAGGACATTAGAGGCGGGTTGGGATTTGGATAAGGAACGCGAAGGAATTCGGCCATGGCTTTTTGAAGGAAGCATCCCGGAACGCGCCTGGAGTGATTTGGGAATACCATGGAAAACCCAAATCTGGTTGCCCGGACGGGTATTCGAACCGGTGTCCTCCCGAATGCGAGGCCAGAACATTAACCGTTCACCCACCACGCTCGGTGAGTAAATGTCACCATCTACCCGTGAACAATGTTACTTGATTAATTACCAATTTCTTTGCGAAAGAGCTTAGTTTTTCAGTAGTAAATTGCCTTTCATTGCAGCATTAGCCTAGCTGATTAAAGAAAATTTCCTGTAAACCGTATTCAGAAGAGGCAGAGTTTTGAGTTTTGAGAATGAGTCCCATGTACCTTGCCGTGTGATAATTGTCAGTTGAGGGATAAATAATGTCTATCTGGATCTTACCAGTATTCATTACGAATACTAATAAAAGTCTAAGCTTGGTCATCGTGTAGCCAATTCCGTAATCTGTGGCGTCACCCTTCCGGCCTGCGTGCGCGTTTTTTTAATGACAGTTCTATTTAGTTAAGCAATCGCCAAGAAAGGTATTGCCAAAAGACTGAAAGGAAAGTATGTATTTCATTTAAAAGAACATATTAATCATTAATTGCTTTTTATTTATAAATCTTCGTTCAATGTAGATGTTTTCGTTCTTCCATAGATATTGAAGATTAAAGCTCGATTTTCGAGCGGCAATGTTAGCGGAAGTTTTGATTATATTGAAATATAGCCAGTGTACATGTATTTAAAATAATAAGGATTTTAGTATAAAAAAGTAATACAGTCACAAAGAGCAATATGGTATTAGTTAATTTACTGGATGGGCTTGTTTATTGTCGCAAGGTGAATCGATTTTAGGAGCAATTTTGCCTATTTTCAATCTCAATTCACCATGTTGCGTGTTGCAGTTCCGAGATAACCGTCAACTCCATACATTCAATTGATGTATTAAAAATGTGTCGTCCGAACCTTACTGAAGAAGTAAAGAAGTAACGCAGGTGGAATTTGACGTTACATCAGAGGGCATGAGAAGTTTATAATTTTTTTAATGGTTTAAGTTGTTTTCATGAGCGCAATGTTACTGAAAACATTGCTTGATGCTGAAAAGGTTGTTCCATATTTGCGACGTCGTATGCGGAATTAAACTAATATTAGGTGGCATAATTTAAGCTATTAAGACTTATTATTTTAAGTTCCTTTGCTTCACTGATGCCATATTACTAAGGTCATTATTTTGATTAGTGTTTAGGTTGAAATTCATCCTGACCCAGGATGATAATAGAAACCTTTTCCTACAGTGTAAGACACGAGGAATTGCGTCGAGCGTTATTTCACAACAATTACATTCAGTTAAGCAACTGCCAACAAATGACTTGCAAGAAACCTTCGTTCAACCCGCCATTTTTGGCGGTTTTTAAAGCTAGTGATTAATCATAATATTAATCACTGAGCGATTTCGTATTATGTTTGTTTCAGTCCGCTACTGTTCCCTAAGAAGACTCGAAATGTTATAACCGTTTCAAACCGAATATCGCAACGAATAAACACATTAGCGTAGATAACGTACATTTTTGTTCTGGTTATTGTGTGAATCTGACACAAACAGATTTAAAATTTTTAAAAAAGAAAGGGATACTAGTACTTAAAACAATTAATCTTGCGATTATTTGAAGTGTCTATTTATGAAAGTCAACTGATACTTTGCTCTTACATAATACACGCTCTGGGGAAAGCAAGTACTTACTGAAACTGCTCTCGCGTCGAGGTAAATAAACAAAAGTAAGCGTTGTCTCTTAGGAATGTGTTGTTTGACCCAGAATTGAGTCCCATAAACACGCCTGACCTTGAGGTTTTGTTGTCTTCACCTATTTCCAATCGTTCAGTCGTCAAGGTTAAATCTAAAAATTCACCCCCTGGCGTTTTTTTTTCTGTCCTATGCAATAAGAAAAGTTCCACCACATTCCATCAAATGCAGAACAAGCTTTCACCATCTTCAGAATTTGTTAGATCCAGAGGTTTGACCGATTAGTGAAGTCTAGTTTGGATGAGCGAATCAATACTCCACCAGCCTAGATTTTGGGAGGAGCGGGACGCAAAATTGAATACAGAAAACCAATTAACGGTAAAATACCGACACTCTCTTGCCTTCATTATCAAATCACTGTAATGCCAGTGTCATAAATGTACAAAGTGAGAAACAGTGAGACAGCAGTGCAGTAAGTGATTTGTGTATGTGAATGTTTCTTTGCTTAATTATATATAGCAGTATCTGTATGTGAACGTATGTTCCTCAAATTACTAATTTACAGCATATATTTATATATCCATAAAAACACTAACACATATAAAATACATTCTTACACATTGTTAATTTAATCATGTAACTAATTTTTGTGAAATTTGATAAGTTTATGTGTTACAAACTAGCTTTACATCCCGAACAATATTTAGCTATTATTTTCAAACTATAATTTTATCTTATGTATCTCTTGTAATATATTGGAAATATGGACCCAGAGTAGAAACTGGGTGCTAGGCTATTATGTACCAGGATGTATATATATATAAAATAAAAATTCCAGGAATTATCGTAAATTACTGCTGCATATATCTTGTCATGATGTGGATAATGTTTGCACTCCTATGGCAATCATCTTTGCATATGTACAGAGGTGCATGTATTTGATTGTAGACGCGGTGGTTTTGCTTTTCTCTTACCGATAGAAATTTAATTTTGAGGAGCTAAGCTAAAGTTCGCGGAATGTCAGGGAAAATCTTCTCGCTTCTAGAAATTTCGACGCTCCTTTAAAATAATTAATGCAAAGTATGGATGAAAAATGATGCATTCCGATATTACTTCTCCTTTGCTATTGTAATGAACATGATCTGGGTGACTGCACACAACTAACTGGTTTACGGGCCTAAGTAAGAATATTACTAGCCAACTTAGAGTTTGTATAAGTATTTGCCCGGATGGCAAACTAATTAACCGCTTAACTGTCAGTGAAAGACACTCCAAAACCTGATGAATGCTACAATTCCGTGGCTGAGAGTACGTACTGCTGTTCCAAACTAGACACAAAAATATTTCCTATATCTCAAGCTAAATGGGAGCTTACTTCCCAAATAATAACACTGTAATGAAGCTGGTGCTCGCCCGTTGGCTGAGATTTCTTTTTCCCTTATGGGTTATTTCTCTAAAACAACTAAGCTTTACCTGATACAACTCAATATTTAGATATAAACCGGGGTGGGGTAGCATCTGATTGACTATTGTCGGGACTTCAGTAGCATCCGAACGTTTATTTTCGAAGGCTGTTCAAATAGACAGTCAGCAAAGGAACAGAATGAAAGGAAAACTCTTGAGTAAACTTTTGTTTCTGCAATGTTTACCTAAACATCATTGGTGTTAAGTGGTTAAAGACTTAAAATTAATATTTTAAGGTAGAAATTAGTATTTAATGTCTGGTTTTTTTTATTGTAATGGTCTGGTATTGTAATAAAATATTACTGTTAATTTGTAGTCTGTTTCACTCACAAAGCTATACCTCACTCATACAACACTGCTTAGCCAACACATAAGATCATGAAATTAATTTTTTAATGTTGGGTGAAAGGTAACGCTCTAGCCTTGTATTCGGGAGGACGCGGGTTCGAATCCCCGTCCGGGCATCTAGATTTGGGTTTTCCATGGCTTCCCCAAACCGCTCCAGGCCTTGGACGAATTCCTTCCTGTTCCTTGCCCCCCAGTCCTCTGCCGCCTCTAATGACCTCGACGTCGACGAGGCATAAAGCCACAAACAAACAAAAAAGAATAAAAACACATCAAAACAGCTACAGCACTACACTGCTGGTATAGTGTTACTGTGTTCACACGGACTAAACGAAAGACAATGAACTATCTGCGTTCAACTGGAAATGGTCAATATCAAACTATTACCACATTTTCTCTTGGCGATTTTAAAGGAACAGGTAAGAGATAAATGAAACGACATTTGCCAACGTTTATTGTTGGTTTGTATTTGTTGAGCTAAGAAAAACATAAAAGTATTCGATGTGGAAAAAACATCGATGTTTTTAAACGATGTATCGAAAAACATCGATGCAGGATTCCGATGATTTACATCGAATAAAAAACATCGATGTATTTTCTAAGAGGACACCCTTAGTGTACAGTTCCAAATCACCGTATCGTGGACCAAACTCCTCTGTGCGTGTGAAGTGAGAGTAGTACGACACTGTTGTTGGTGATTCTTCCGTCGGATGGGGAAATTAATCCTGGAAGAGTAGGCTCAAAACGGAACCGAGCGTGGTGGGTGAGCGGTAACACTCTGGCCTCGCATTCGGGAGCATACCGGCTCGAATCTTCGTCCAGACATTCAGATTGGGTTTCGATGGTTTCTACAAATCACTCCAGGCGAAAGCCGGGATGCTTCCTTCGAAAAGACATGTCCGAATTCCTTCCCATTTCTTGCCCCCAGGGCTTTCTCTCCTCTAATGACATCGACAAGGCATAAAGCCATAAGCAAAAAAAAAAAAAAAAAAAAATCTAAATGAGTCGACACCGCGTTTCACTATATTCCTTCTTTCATCTCGCATCTACAACATAAATTCCACTCAACACCGAACCCACACATCACACATTATCACAGTCATCCAATATGAACACTGTCACACTACGAAAGGCAACGGGAAACCACCCAACTGTATCTCCTCCAAGACGTTATCATGGAGGGGTACACATCCTCCATGGTAACTACCTACACTCAGCACACGGATACTGCATTCATAGAAAAATAAGAATGAATCTGGTATTGGAAGACGGGGAGATAATCACTGATAGAGTAATGATATGTTTGAGGGTAGATATGGACTATCATACATCCCATGATCTGCTGCATCTTCAGAAAGTGTAGGCAAGTAGGCAAGACTGTTTACTACTAATTCCATTCCTGTGGAGGTAGCGTGAGGAAGCAGTACTGGAGACATGAGTTACTGTCAATTGAAAGAAAAGTTTTTTTTTTTTTTCCAGCCAACTAGGCACTACAGAAATAATGAGTCTGCCTCTGACCGCCCTCATGAATGATTAAGCTGCTATTGCGATGCCTTCCGTCATATTGGGATTGTGTGGATATTATCTGCTACCCGGTGTGTCAGTTACTGGTACGCATAACTATGATCTCGTTAGCAGGAAATGAATTCGGAACTGCCAAAAATGCATACAGAATACAAGCAGTGTTTTTATTGCCAGTGCTTCAGTTTCGAAAGCAGTGATTCGAATTCCTGACCCACCCTACACATTCGACAAACGGCGCTAACTTACAGCAGCAAAGCGTCCTTTGGAAGGGCGACATTTTAAGCGCAGGGCTGACGTTATTTCTGAGGTAGAGTAATGGTTTTACTACCAAAAATAACAGTTTACTGTTAAAGTGGCTCACTCACTCATTGCTGCAGATGGCTAGCATGAATGTGTCCCTGATTATGTATAGCACGAATCTTTAGATCTGGGTTGTAACAAAGGTCATCTGATGCGGAGGTTCAGTGCTTGATCTCCGCGGAAACGGAGGTTTAGTGGAAGTAGAGAAGGAGGTGGAAAAGTAAATTTATAATTATTTTACATTTAATATTTATCTACACTAATATTATAAATGCGAAAATAACTCTGTTTGTCTGTCTGTTTGTTACGTTTCTTGGGGTAAACGACTAATCCGATCGTGATGAAATTTGGCAAGGAGATGCTATTTGACATTAGGATGGACATGGGATACAATAATCTGTATAGATAAGAACATATTGTCATTAAATTATTAAAAAAACTATCTGAACTGTGAAAGACAAATGCATAATATCTATATGTCTTTGTAATGCGTAATACTAGAGAGCAATTGTAGGGTAGCGCAGTGGTAACGTGCTTGATTGTTCAGCAAACTCCCGTGTGGCTTGGGGTTCAAACTCCACTGGGAGCAAAAATTTTTATGAATTGTTTTTCATAGTTTGAGCCAAGCCTAGGATTTTGTAGTAAAGATACCATGTTCTGCCAAATCTTTGGCGATAGAATAGTGCCCTAAGCGTTTAGTTTATTCAGGGTATACTGGTTCCACAGGCAGTTTTTGTGTGATCTAAACTAATAATATTATATATACGAAAGTAAGTCTCCGTCTTTTTTTTTACGTTCTGACTACTATATGTGTATACCGATATACCGAAATACTTTGTATCATTAGCAACGAAATAGGATACTGTTTTCCGATATGAATAAATGAGACAGGTTCGACGGTAGAATGGTATATCGATAGCGTTCCCCTCATATTATGCCGACATATCTTAGGTAACTTTCAGCTTTGTGTATCCAATTCAAGCAATCAAATTCTAAATCCACGCGTACGAAGTCGCGGGTAACAGTTAGTAAAGAATAAATATAAGGATATTTTTATCATGAATTATACATTTTTCGTAAGCATCGTAAACTTTCCGATAGTACTTTCAGATTTACACTGATGAGCCAAATCATTATGATCACCTGTTAAAACAGTATGCTAGTCTACCTTCGTGAGGCAGTACAACAGCGATTCGGCGTGGCATGGATTCGAAAAATCCTTGCTAGGTTTCTGGCAGCAGATGCCTATGGACATGTCACGCGATTCCCTTAAATTACACTGGTGGCTTGCATCCGATAGCGTCCCAGATGTGTTCTACTGGGTTGAGATCAGGTGAAATTTGTGAAAACGGTCTACCACAGGGATCAGTGCTCGCTCCGCTCCTTTTCGGCCTGAATATCGCAGACATGCCAAAAATAAGATCAAAAAAGTTTGGTTACGCCGATGACTGAATTCACGCCACGAGGTGCAGGTCAATCGAAACTTCTGAAGAAATCCTAACAGAGGACCTGGAAACAAAGGTTAAATATTTCCGTAGGAGGAGACTCCAATGAAATGCTTCTAAAACAGAAGTAACCTGTTTCCATCTAAATAGCAAACTCGCTGGAAGGGAACTTAGCATACGATTCGAAGAAAGAATACTTACCCACAGTAAAACACTAAAGTACCTGGGTGTTACCCTTGAGAGAACATTATCTTTTAATGTACATCTAACGAAAATGACCGAGAAGCTAAAAACAAGAAACAATATCATTCAAAAACTATGTGGTACATCTTGGGGTGCATCGGCCTACACTCCGCTCCTCTGCTCTGGGTCTTGTCTTCTCGGCTGCCGAATACTGTGTCCCTGTCTTGTTGAATAGCCCGCAAGTGAAAAAAGTTGTCACCCAACTTAATAACGCTATGCGTATGATTGCAGGCGTGATCAAGACAACTCCCACAAAATGGCTGAGCCACATACCATCACCTAACCTGCGACGAGTAAATGTTCTTACACGCGAGTACGAGACGATAATGGACAACAGAAACTAACCGATCCACCACGATATTGAGGATGCCAACATCAATAGACTTCGCTCTAGAAAACCACCAATGAAATCGGCAGGGGATGCTACACGTGAAGATTTCAACATTAGCAAAGCTTGGATACAAGAGTGGACTGTAAACCAAAATAACAGCACACCTTTTATTACACAAAAGCCACCAGGTTTTGACTTACCACGTAAAACCTGGTCCATACTTAACAGAATCAAACACAGCACGGCAGATACGCACACTCCCTGCATAAAGGGGGCAAGCAACCATCCCCCTAATGCGAATGCGGAGAGCTTCAAACTGTTGGTCATATTGTTGAAGAATGTCCGATAAGTTCTTACAGTGGTGATCCTGTGGACTTCCTGCTGGCAACTCAGGAACCGATAGACTATGTTAATAAAATAGATGTATGTCTGTAATCTTATAAAGTTGCAGTACGTATATTTTTTCAATGTTCTTAAAAGTGTATAAATTGCCATATGATAAGTAAATAAATAAATAGTAATTATTTAATTTTCTAGAAATGTATATGATTAAACATTTAAATTATTGATTGAAAAGAATTCCTGAAATGATTTACAGATCAGTAGTAGGATTAAAATGTCATAACTTCTCAATATATTCTTTTGACAAATTGCCTACAGACATAAGGCATATTTAAATTTATTGCCAATAAACAATCAAAAAATTATATACAAGAAACACCTTTCTCCTACGTCAGTGGCCACTAAAATTAAATAAGGAAGTAAGACAAAAGCCGTTCTGATTTTCTTTTACAAAAACAAATATTTACAGTTTACGGCAGGACAGGTAATGAAACTATTTGTTAAATTCTAATGTCTTCTGCTTCACTCATAGAAGCTACTGAATCAAACTTTAGTACACAAATGCCAAGGCTAATTTCTCAATTTCTATCTCGGAGAGTTAAGATTCTTATGGTGCGGACTTCTCCGCTCAGAGCGTTAGTTTGGGCAACAATGAAGGTCCTAAGTACAAACACCATATTAGCAATTTATGCAAAGTTTTTCTTTTACAGTCTGGCCGGCAGTGACGTAGTCAGCAACCTCCTACCCCATAGACTACCGTCACACTGAATATATATTTCACCTTGTGACCCAAGATGAAGACTCTTTCTTGCAAATAACCGATCGCATGATATGCTGTCGGCTTTTTGGTCGATCTCGTGCCCAAGCACAAGTGAAGACTCGAACCAGCGAGACCAAAAAGACGCAGAGAATATTCTCCCTCCTCCTTTTAAAACCTCTGGTCACTGCTACTACTCCTTGGCACCTTTTTCGTGGTCGAATAATCTTTCTAGCAGTTCTCGCCACTCTCCCATTCATAAAATAGTAACGATTTTCTAAACTAAAATGCTATTGGCAAACCATTCGCCCTTCCAAACTCTCTCAATTCAACACATATTTTCTTTTCAGGGTTATATACCTCTTTCGGAAACTTTCGGCTTTTCTCGTTTTCATTCGTTTGTCCATCTCCCTTAGTCTGTACTCACAGCATTTCTGATTTGGCGTGTCCTGACTTTATCACGTATCTGCAATCTGCCTTTCAAACTGGCACGTCCTATTGTGTGCTTTTGTGTCGTCTTTCATTCCAGTCTGAATGGAGAGTTAGCCGTAACAGGCTAAAAGTTCGCTGACCTTTGCACTGCAGAAATTCCTTCCCACACCTCAGAAATATTACGCCAAGTCTGCGTAATGCATGCCCTGTTGCATTGTCCTGATAACTAATTTTCTATTAATGTGGTATGTGGTGTCATACCACAAAGTACGGTGCAATCTTAAAGTATAATGTATTCATTGCACGAGAATAGTCAATGATACCTACCTATAATGCTACACATTTAGTTTCAATGACAAAACGAAGAGTTAAACAAAAGATCACTGCTTGGATGGGTTATGAGTGATACATTTGTATTTAATGTAATGTTCTAGATTATGAATCACCAACTCATCTAGATTCGTAGGTTATGCGCGGTTACTCACAGGAAAGTTTTAAGAACAATAAAGGCCACATACTTTCTTATCCCAAACATCCAGCATTGATTCATCACAACACTCAGCAGCAATAGTAGTATATAACTATGCGCTCTTGTATAATTATTTGTTTTGGCATTCTAGAAAAAAAAAATCGGTTATGTTTCTTCTAAGGTGTCCTCATTAAAAACTGATTATTTCTGTGTGGTTCCAGTACGGACTTCAATTTCCACTCGCCATTTACCTACTGTAAGTATCGTCTTGTGTATTTGAGATACATTGGAATTCGGAAGCAAGTCAGTATCCCGCCTACTTCTGACTTACTGGCTCTGTAAGTTTCCTCCTTCAGGAGAATTAATCTGGTTATCTACCAAATTAAATCTTAAAAACAATAAACACACACCAAAAAAATTAATTTAGTAGAGCGTCTGACTGCGGCCAGGAAGACCGAGATTCGATCCCCGACGAATCCGAGGATTTTTCCTCAAAGCTGAAAGTCCGAAACGGCTCCCAAGGTTCACGCAGCCTGTCATCAAACACGTACCGTGGAGGAAACTCCGTGGGAAGGTAAAGAACGACAGGAGCGTGGCGCTGACCACGTCACATCCCTTTTAGAATCGAAGGTTGTAATGGGAAATGAGAGTTCTATCTCTGTGAATCCTGCCATAGGAAGCCCGTGACCTTTACCTTTAACTAACACACACACATGCTAGGTCCTCCTTACTAATTACTATCAATTCAACACATGGCCCAAGCGTTGTTTCTCGCGGTAGTGCTATCACCTAGCATATTATTACTGTTTGATAAACTGCTCTCAAATTACACACTTCTGCGCAACGGATGTTAATGTTAAATCAAATCCACCAATATTTTCATTTATCTGCACAATTTATTGAACACTTTAAATACTCAGATAACACAATACATAGTCGTCACTGTACAATTAATACTTTCCATCGTGGTGTCTCTGCGCCATCTTAACCCCTTCTTTCTTTCTCGACAAAACGTACAATAGTGCCAACTACAAGAAATTACATTACTACAAAAGACCTAAAATTACCCAAATATCTATACTGTATTGTCTAGTTTTATGACGTTATTAAAATTAGAATAAAATAATGAGATGCATTATTTAATAAATTAATTTGCAAAATTAATCCCGGGTAGGCGCCAAGAATGGAAGTGTTCTCTATCCGAGAGAAGCGACATTCCAATTCTGAAATACTTTTAATCAAAGCAATTGTACTTTTAAAATACCGTTAAAAAAACACAAATCTTCATCTATTCAAATGATATACTGATACATTGGAAAGGAAGTTATTGAAAGCAGGGTTTACAACACCTATTATTTTCTTTGAATATAAAATTGATTGATTTATTGAACAGAACTGAATATTAAAAATTTCTTTTGAACAATTTAGAGCATGATTCACATCTCAGAGCGTTGCCTAGGGTTGAATGACGCAAGAGTGTCCATATATCGCCGGAGTTCTTTACCGTAACAGATAAGGTGCGGATAAAACAGAGTTTCACGGACCCTGTTGATCAGCTGGGCGCAAGGTCATTGGTGACGTCCATTTGGCGAGGTAGCTCCCCGCAGGTAGTGCCTCTCCGGCAATCTCCCGGGGTGCGCCGGTGCAGATTGTTTGCTGGCCAGAACAGAATGTCTTCTCTCCCGCTTGTTCGCCCCGTTGAAACTTGCAGGCTCCGGAGTTTTAGCAGACGCGGGAAATTTCAGCGAGTCGCAGCGTTTTGGCGGGTCGTCCACGATCTCCATTGGCGCTCCTCATGCAACATAAAAAACTTATGGTTTCTAAAAGTTCGTAACACACTGTTTGATTCGCTGGTTCCCAACAGAGGTGTTCCGCAACCTGACTTTTTCTCCGAAGCATCGTTTCTCTAGTTTCAACTTTCTACTCTACCAGGTATACTTGTTTTCGGTACAGGTCCTATACTGTCCTTTGAATTTCATTGAATGCGTATAGCTTTTAACTTTACGGCCTGCCATAAATCGTTCGGTCTTTCAGCGCAGGTATGAGTCACTTGGCTCTCGCCGATGCCAATGAAACGTGGAATTCACACGCATAAATTTCCCGTCATCAAGGGACGTTACAATACATACTACTTATGCTGTGAAAGTCTACTATTTGCTAATTTATTTACAATTTCGCCAATGATTTGTGAGGGGGACCTCACACACATCATTCATCGTAATATTGCAGGAACATAGCAATTCGTTCTTTTTATTTTTTCCTTACATAGTCAATATTTTTGAGTATTCTCTATTGTAACACCATTGATCAAGCTGTTCTGCCTCCGTTACTTTTTTCTTAACCTTAAAAGCCACTTGTTTTGCGTGATAGACTTTGTTCACTCAGTTTCTTCTTTATCTTCCACTATATATTACTTATTATTTAACCAATACCAGTTGTTTAAACAGCTTAGAACGCATCTAAAGGGCCATCTGTATAATTTACTGTCTTTGACTTTATTAGTCTTCTGAAATAGGGTTCTCTTCTGTGCGTATAACCCCCTATTGTTTCTAACACATTATGTTCATTTAACATCCACATTTGCCTTATTAATTATGGAGCGGGTCTCTCATCTGAGTCTGAACAACCGTGGTCCTTACTAAGTCACTGTACAAACTTCCGAGATGGCGCTGCTCGCTACAGACATTCCTGCATCATAGGGAAACCTAGGATAGGCACCACATGTTCTTGTACTAAGATCTAAATTATAGAACTTTGGTTGAAATGTCCACAACTTGGACTCATCGTATCTCAGTCAAACCTTAAATCAGTCAATAACAAAGCTATCGTATTGGCGAAAAACTGCTTTGTATTTCACTCGAGAAGAAGAAAGTGGTTCTGAAGTTCCATCCGGTGTTACTGAGATAAAATATTTAATCATTTCTATTACTACTCTCATGCAGTAACTTGTCATTTTTATTTGTTTGTTTACTAATGGTAATCGGCAATTTCCAGTGCTCTAACAGAACTTTAGCGTATTTGATCTTCCGAGTGATATAAATATTCGCCACGGAGTACTTGACCACCAACGTAGTGGAGGTGGTAATTTACATTTCATTATTACTATACCGTTTACTATGTGCTGAGTGAAGCTTCAAATCTCTCCGCAGTGCGTATGGAATGATGGTGATTGGTCCTTCGGATGAAGAAGTTGGTGCCTCTCTGATATACTTCGAAAGAGTATACGAGGATAGTGCGGCATCGGCAGCGGCAGTAAGAGTCAACTACACATTCCAGAAACGCATTGGGGAAGAAAACTACGCCAAATCAATTTTATCGAGTAGATGCTATAGAGTTGGGGTGGCAAACTCAAATGATCTTGCGGGCCACTTTGAAAGTGCTTCATAACTCCGCGGGCCGCATATAAAATTATATGTCCCCAGTAGATACTTTTTTTGGGGTGAAACATTGAAACATGAGTTATTATTGTGTTTACTATTATACTTACATGTAAACATAGATAATATAATAATAATGATACTAAACGCACATTGTAAAGAAATATATAACACTAAAAATGAAAAATAAAAAATATTTTGTAAAAGCGTGATGAATCTCGCGGGCCAGAAAATGTTAAAGGCGGGCCGCGGGTTGGCCACCCCTGCTGTAGATTGTAGTGAATGAACACCTTCCATTGTGACCATCGCCGTCAGGGGAACAAACATCAGAGTAAACCTTTCATTTTGATAGGAAATATCTTGGCTGCTTTTCACCACCATTTCCTTGTTATTTTCAGTAACTAGCCCAACAAATTATGCACCAACAGCGTACTTTCTAGTTTCTCGTTGGACAGGTCGCCAGTTCGAACCTAGTCCAGGTATAAGCGTTTTTAATTAGGTATTTTTTTTTGTTAGGTGCATTTGTGGTACATGAACACACTAGTTGCTAAAAAAGGTAGTCATCACTTTTCTAACGGTTTCTCCTTTACCCCATCATCTTCATAGTTCACCTGAATGTTTCTGCTACATTAATTCTAAGCTTACAGAGTAATACGTCTGATACAAATCCTGCTAATTATCATAAAATTAAATTATAAAAGAATTATATGTTATTTCATCCAGAGGTTGTCACATGATGATGTGTATACCAACGACTGTATTTCGATAAGTAATTGAGAGGAGAGAAACGACTGATTTTTAAAATGAAGGTACATTCCTTGTAACAGGTTGCTGGTGACTATAAAAGCTGCTGTTGTCCGAATAAGGCTGCGATATTAATACAGCTGCGGATTCATATCTGTGTTTTGGTTTAGCAATTTCTTAATGGCCGCTGGTCACGACAGCAAACTGTGTCCAAGTCAGCCAAGATGCAATCGTCTCTGTGCCTCACGCCAGCAAACTGGCCAGTGGCACTGCCCCAGGTGAGGAGACCTGCGTGTTTATTGCTGGAATAACGTGGTGTGGCTGCAGTGACCTGGTGACAGCGTTTTTATTTGTTGCGCATTCGGCCCCTGTCAAAACCTGCCTTAACCTAAGCCGGTAGTCATACCGCGTATAGGGACCCACAGTTTAACGTGGAATCCGAACCACGGAAGCATTTTGGCGTACTTCACATTACACAACAAGCTATGCATGTGAAGGTTATGTTAAGGGACGAAACCGAGATTCCAACGGGGTACATTCAGATGCAATAATCACTGACTAACCAGACCGCCCAATAAAGAAGTATACGTATCGAAAGTAGGTTATCACAAAAAAGGAACGTCTCTAATCAGTCTACCTTTTTCATTTATTTATTTTTTTTTTTTTTTTAAAAAATTTTAAGCATCTTTGTGACATAATATTTCTTTTTTCGGATAATATTTGTGAATCAAGGCCGAATGGCCTGAGGGTAGGTCAAACATTGACCGCAATAATTAACTAGGTTTAGTTAGTGTCACATCTACTCGAACACCTTTGCCAAAATATTTTACATTAAATTTGAAAGGCAAATGAAATGAGGTTCTACACTTCAGTGTAAGTAAAAAATTCGCTATATATTAAATAGTATGACACATTGTTAATTCATGACGAACTGATAACATGTTTACATGGTGTGCTCTTTGATGTACGTAAAATAATTTCTAGTATGCCATCTAAATTGGGTGACCTATGATTATTGTTAGAAAAAACAATTTTGGTTACCGCTAATCTTGAATACCAGGAATATTTAAATTTTTACAGCCTTTTCGCCATTGAAACTGAGAAAGGAAAATACTAATTAATTTCATGTGGTCTTTACGAAAGCATTTATTAACTGCTGCGCAGTTCGCATCTAACATTATAGTTGTATACTGCAATTCCAATCCCATATAGGGAACCTACAGTTTAATGTGGAGTCTGAACTACAGACCGTTCACAGACTTCACATACACAAAGCAAAAGTGAATCTAAAGTTTTCGTAAAAACCACCCCTCACGGGAATCCGAACCAGGGACTATATATTTTCAAATCGATCACACTGAGCTCCCAAGAAAATCGATACAGTAGTAAAATCTACAAGCAGATAGTTGGTGAAAAAAAAAAAAAAAAATTCAAGTCATTTAATGTGCTGCAGATTAGGTGTATAAAGGCAGTGGCAGTGGCCCTGTAACAGAAAGAATTTGTAATATTTTATCCATGATGGATCGGTGGAACTTCCGCGACTGTGATGTCAAATATGGGTTGTAAAAAATACAGCAACCAGTCACAATATGTATGTTATGTAGGGTGGTAAGAGCTACTGTTTATGACGAGATCAGTGGTGGTGGGCTTTCTATAGATTTGTAATCTATGCTTTTGGCAAACTTGGGTAGTGACAGAAAGAATTTTGGGTATTTTAAATTCAAACATCTCACTTTTTGGTCGAGAAAATTAAAGGCACGCAATGCTGTAAACGGATAGTGCGACGGTCATCATGATTATTGTCATAGGCACAAGTGTGACTCCAACCAACTGTATTCTATACCAAGAGATTTTTTTTTGGTCTGTATCACTCGTTGAGTTCGAGGGCCTTAGAGGCTGGAGATGATGGGGAGGAAGGAATTCGGCCATAGACTTCTGAACGAACCTCCCCGATATTCACCTGTAATAATTTCAAGAATCCGCGGAAAACCGAAATCTGGATGAGCGAACGGGGTTTCAACTCGCGTCCTCCAGAATACCAGGTCCGCTTGTGTAATAATTATTGTATGCTTGTAGAAGCCTCTGGTGATTGTCTTAAGTGTAATGTGTAGTGTAGATAGGGAAAAGGTGAAATCCGCTGCTATACCCTGTTCACTCCAAGCTGGCGGCTCAAGGTCATGCCTCACTGGCCCCGCTCCTCACCTCGCCATCCCCTCCCTCTCTGCCTCTCCGAGCTGAACGCAGTGTCCAGTATGCAAGCGATAAATTTCCTATTTGCATATAAGGGTGAGGGCAGCGGAGTGGGGATAGAGCAGACTGGCGCTGAAGCCCCTCTGTTAACTGAACGGGATATAGCTTACCCGTACCTAATGTTCCGAAGAACTCCACGTTTAATATTTTTCACATACGATCAACTGAGTTGCAAGCTCTCACTCCTCATTGCGGAGGCGTTGTAACAGTAAAAGTGACTGGTACTGTTTTGTCTGCGACGGTTGGCACCCCTGCTGTGAGGCGGGCGATGTCAGGCAGTCGCGGGGAGTGTGTGAGTGTGGCCGGTTGCAGGATGACCCTGCTGCCGGGTAAAGTAAACTATGAACAGTTACAGATGTGTTGAAAGGAAAAGTGCTTCGCACTTAAAGAACATTATAATCTTCGGATATATGAAAGTAATTTTATTGACTGATGGCCATCCGGGAGAGAATGTGGAAGTAATATTAATAAATCACACTGTGGCAAACAGTAATGTCAAAAAGGAGTGATAGAATTTCATTTATTCTCCTCTCTCTGTAGAGATATCCCGGATATCCCCAGTCTGGCGACCGTGCTAACAAATAGAGTAATCTAATTCAGTTGTTTTGTAAAGTTCCCTTGTGAAGAAGTCGGCAGGGACAGTGAAGATTTTAAGACTGTGAAATTACAATGTTCTGTATTTCATCCATGTGTTTGCTGCACAATTTGTGATTAGGAATTATACAGCACCTCTCCTACCCGACAGTTCCCTAATAATGGAAGCTTCTTCCATCACCAGGATTCGAACCAGTTGACACCGACGAAGGCGCTGGAGAGTATCAACTTGAGCCGACAAGGTTGAGGAAATTGGCTGGTCTGTATCTGTTCATGTTGCTGTCGCTGTCTTTTTTTAAAAAATTATATGTGGATTTACTACTCCTCATCGTCGAGGTCATTAACGGAGGGAAATGACTGGGGTCAAGGAACGAGAAGGAATTCGGAGGTAACCTTTTGAAGGAACCATCAAGGCATTCACTTAGGCTAATTTGGGGAAACCATGCAAAACCCAATTTTGGATATCCGAACCGGGGTTCGAATGCACGTCGTTCCGAGTGCGAGGCCAGAGTTATCACCCACCTACCACGCTCGGTTTCGTGTTGTTAGAGAGTCGTGTTGCGTGTGATCAGGAACGAGTTAGTTTACAATCATAACTCGGCATTTTGATTTAAACTCCTTTTAATGCATGCAGCGCTTGGCCGTAGGGACACACAAGATGAGTGGTACCTGCGCTGTAATGCGCTGGGAATTGACGGGCTCTTTCGCTGCCGTTATCTGCGGGCAACGTAGACGGGCAATTTCCGAGCCATCTGCGGCCAGCCCAGCCCAATATCCGCCGTCCGCCCGCCCACTTTCATTTCGGATCGACGTCCACCGCACACGAGAGTGGACACATGTGGAGGCACAGACTGGGCCCCGGGGAATGGAAATCTGTGGGCTCATCGGCTGCTTCCTCTGTCGTGGATACCTCTCTAAATTTGCTTCTTTACTGGGGATACACTTATGAAACCACATGGTAACAATATCGGGGGATACAGTTTCACTTTGAGCCCCCAAAGTATCGTCCTCATCATCTTCAATATGTAGTCCTTGAAACACCAGTTACGGAAAACCGCTTTTTTGTGTACCTTGCATTCTTCTTCCTTCTGATTGGTGAATCCAACTTAACTTTGTGGTGTGGTCTTTGTTGATTGTAGTAAGGTACCCAGGCCGTTATGTTCTTAATTCTGAGTCATTTCGAGCGCAGGTATAATACGTATTTCATCACGTATAGCTTCATTTCTTACATTATTTCCCAGCGTTCATCCGTTAAGTGATCTCAGAAAATTTATTGTATTGGCTTGTATTTTTAGGACCCAGAAAGTTCAAATGACAGAGAGAACCAGTATCTAATCAATCTTTTACTCCGTGAATCACAGCTTCGTTAGTTCATTGTTACCGAACGTGATGTGTGAGCCTCGCATTCTGGAGGAAGTGGCTTAGAAACCCCGTCCTGCCATCCAGACTTGGATTTTACATGTTTTCCAGAAATCACTCGTGGCGAATGTTGGGATGGATTCCTTAAACGTCTCTGGACGAAATCGTCCCTGTTCCTTCCTCCCAGTCCATTACAGCCTCTAATAGCCTCGACCTCGGCACGATGACGTAAAGCCTGTAGCCAAGTTCACTCTCATCCTGGACACCTACGTGTAGGCCGGTAAAATGATCTTCTCTAGTGTCTCCTGTTCTTCTGAAGCTGTTTCGCAATAATACAAATACATCTTAGGTGTTACTAATTATATAAGAAGTTATTAGGAACTAGCTGTTACCCGCGAGTTCGTACCGAGCTTGGTGGGTGAGCGGTTAACGTTCTGGCCTCGCATTCGTGTGAATGCTGGGATGCTTCCTTCATAAAGGCCATTGCCGAATTTCTTCCCGTTCCTTGTATCCAGTCCCATCCTGCCTCTAATGACCTCGACGTCGACGAGGTGTAAAGCCATAAGTAAAAAAAAAAAAACGCGACTTCGTACGCGTGGACTTAGAATTTCATAAGCTAGAATTGGATACAGATAACTAACGTAAGATTTGTCCCAAACAACACCGAGTTGGTATAATATGACGGGAAAACCATCATTATGTCATTCTACGTCCAACCTGTCTTCATGAAGGTGCTTGGATGTGGGGTGGTTTAACTGAGGGGCAGCTTTATTTCAGCTTGTTCTTTTCTTCTTTGTGTATTATGAGCATCAGAGTCTTGGGTTCTAATAACTTTAGCTACTCGTGCTCTTCTAGAGCTACACCTTAGGTCAGGTTTACGTCTGCAAGGCATGTCAAAAAAGAAGACAAAATAAACTGATGCTAGAAACTTTTAGGCAGACACAAAGTAATAGTCAGTGCAGAGCAAAACGACATCTATAATAAATAATAAGTTTTGTCTCTAAACGAAATTTACTGACAAATCATACACTAACAGACTGCGCGAGAAGCACGGCTTGAGAAACCGACGTAACATTGCAGACTAACACACGCATCCATCTGTCTATCACCATTCGATAAGTTCTCAAAATTTCGTGACTAAAACTGTTATTCATACCGAAATAAATTTCCCCAGTCCTTCCTACAGATACAAAGTATTTCCTTGTCAAATTCCATCGATGTCGGTATTCTGATTTAGTCGTAAAAACGTAACAAAAGGACAGAGACTTACTTCCGCATTTATAATATTATTAGTGGAGATCACACTGACTGTGAGAGAAACAAAGCTTGAGGGATCAATAAATTGTAAAAAAAAAAAAAAAAAAAAAAAAAAAAAAAGTGTACACGTACAGCATTGTTATACCGCCTACTATTTTCTACGCATTGCACCCCAAAATTTGTCGGATCTAAAGTTTAACATGGAATCCAAACAACTGACCGTCCAGGCGTGGCTCATACAATCAAAGACAATTCTTAAAAATCTTTGCTTCCACCGTAATTTGATGAGTTGCCAGACCGCGTCTGTCTATCGCCGTTCAGTAATTTTTCAAAATTACATGGCAATATGTATTATTTATACAGAAAAATGTATGGTATGTCCTTGCTAATGGCAAATATCATCTCCTTGTCAAATTTCATCACGATCGGATAAACAAACAAAACCATAGAAATAGATCTCTACCGTGTTTTGGTTTTAAAAATTTATGACGTCGTTATGGTTATGGAAAAAATTTGGTTGCATGTTAGGTATACTTTATGAACAGAGAAATTTCTTAAACAAATGAGAACAACTTTCACATCATTAATTGATTTACTGGTTCAAGATCTCATCTAATGCTTTCCTTCGCCTCCATCGCACGCAATACATACAGCAACTGAGATTTCTCTTAAAAGGCCAAGAACAAATTTAATTAATTTCATTTCCATAGTGAAGCTTCTTTACTCATACGAGTTATAAAATTCGTATAAAAATAAGAAAGCAGCAGTTTTTTTATTCAGTTTATACGAAGAAGGCAATTGTTTATCAGACTTCTATTTTATTTTATTAGAATTTAACTTTTTACCTAGAGTTATAATCAGAAATTAATATTTATACCTTTCTGTTATTGTATTTAGTCTAGGAGATGACGATACAGATTTATCCTCAAACAACACAGTTATGATTTTTTTCTTCAGCGATGAAGCGAAATCACAACGAATTTAATGAACGTTCACACTGGGGTACTGGGATAAATTTAACCAATATCTGTTGCTGAAAATTAAATTCAGCAACAGTATGGTAGCAAAAATGGGCGACCACGTAGCTGAAGCGGTAGAGCGTCTCACTATAGCCCGGACGACCGGGTTCTATTTCCGACGAAGCCGATGCTGAACGTCCGGACCGGGCTCCCAGGCCCACTCAGCTTTCTATCAAATGAGTATCGTGGGGAAAACTACGCGGGTAGATAAAGAAACAGGCCGGACCGTGTTGCCGGCCACGGCTAGTGATGTTCCGATACAAGTAAATACGAGTAAGTACTCGATACTTCATTTCGATACCCAGTACTTTTCGTATTATAATTAATTCATTCGATACTTACTCGGTATCGGAAGAAAAGTACTTGTATCGAATTGAAAGTATCGAAACGCACCCAGTGTTAAATTCTAAATGCATCATCCCTGCTGCGCCACTCAGTCGCGCCTGCGAAATTAATTTCCCGCTGACGTCAAGTTGGTAGCATTGAAAATGAATCAAAATCAGTCTTAGAATAGGCAATCTAATCTCAAAGAGTTTGTTTTAGGTCTCTATTTCATTGTAATAAAGTTGTACTTGGCGCGCATTTCGCTATACCTGGCCAATGGTCGCTCCCACGCAGCCCCACACAAAAACTAAAAGATATGGTTCATAAGCAACTAAGTAGCACATGTGAATTTGAAGAAGATGCTTAAGCTAGCGTTTCATAGGAATATCACTTCTGGAAACATCACAAAGAAAAAGAAAACGCACGGTAGTCACAAAGTCTCTCTCTACCTGTCAAACACTGTAATGTCTCTAAAAAAGCAATCCATTTTCAGAATGGGACGAAATGAAACTTATATTTCCTTGTCTGTTTAAATACGCACAACAGTATCTTATTATTGTAGCAACGTCAGTATTGCGTGAATGTTTGTTTTCGAATGCGGGTGAAACAATGACAAACAAAAGAAACAAGCTGACCCCAAAATATATGGAAGAATTGATTTTATTGTTTAAAAGCGTTAAAACTATAATAAATAAATATTTAAAGATAAGACAAAACCTTCAGAGTTTGCTTACAATGTGAGCTTTATTTTAATTTTAATAAATAAATAAAAATGTTTACTGCGTGTTATTTGATTTTATTGCACTAGGAAAATAAAATAAATAATTTAGCAACATGTCACATATATTTTTATATCTCGACATTAATAAAAAAAACTATCGATATGACTAAGTATCGATACTTTTGCAGTACTCATATGAGTAAGTATCGTAAAACAATTTGAGTACTACTCATTTAAGTAGGTATCGATACTTTGATGGTATCGGAACATCACTAGCCACGGCGCGTCCACTCCAGTGCCTACGGTCAGGAAATAGGAATGCGGTGCTCTACCTCCACTAGTCCTACGGGAATACGGCTTGAAAGCTGTATGGTTGCAAAAATGCTAATTCTTCATGGTAAATAAAAGATAGTAAAAGTCTCGTCATTAATAACTTTTTATTATATGTCTTCATAATTTCACCCCTTGCTTTACAATTAGTCGGGAAATGCAGTTTCAGAAAAGCAACCAATCAGAAAGGTTCATTTCAACCTTCAAGGATCACAGTGAAAAAATTATACTTTTTTTGAGAGGGTTATTATGAATGATTGAAGCTATTTCACAATTTTTCTTTTAGCCGTATTACATGAGATATTGTCACAAAATTTAAAAGTCTCATAGAAAATTCAAAACTTTTTTTGTTGTTGACGTATATGTGTTACCTCAATGATTCTGCTGGTATCAACACACTGTGTGCAGCATGTCCCTATCTATCTGTTGATGCCAGTTCGCATTTCTGGTAGGTTTGTTGGTAGAGGAGACTTAAAGAGTAAACCTTTTATATAGCAATTTAAACAAAAAAAAAAAAAATGGGGCACATGGGGTTAGTTCGAGAGAGCTTGGAGACCGCGGCAACAACAGCTGATCATCATCCCTCTACGCTCTCGATTCTCTCGAAACTTTTTGAGTTTATCTGTGTTATTGTAATGTTTTGTGACAGTATACCGAATAATATAGCTACAATAAATTGGTGAAATTGCTTCAGTCATTTATGACAAACCTGCAAACACGACGTTATATCGTCATTGAGAAGACACAACAAGAAGAACGAGAGAAGACCCAGTCCTTTAGTGTTAAGTCATTGCAGTATATTCCGCTAGAGCGGAAGTAGTATTCTCTCACAGTTCTTTCCCACACTCAAGGACTTGTTGGAAACAATTTATATAAACTGCTGTTAGCGTTTACGGTTCGGTCGCTAATGTAATTGCCAGCTGTTTACTGATTAATCAGTTTGAAGCTTGCGCAGACTCATACATTGGTAATGAAGTAATGCAATTATGTGCGATTTCAAATAATCATACCTGTACGATACAGACTTGCTGGAAATATCCCTGCGCTGTTTTTTCCGATCTAATGTAATACTAACTATACAGGTTTTTTTCCGTTTCTAATCTTTCCTTTTTGGTTCTTTGATGTAGATCTGCATTTCGAGCGGTTCGACCTAATTGATCGAGTTGACTCATTACGTCTTCAGCGCACAGCCTTCTACACCAAACAAGGCTATCTGCGACAAGTGGCACTTAAATTATCCTAATTACAGACTTACAAATAAATGAACCTTTAAATGTACAGACCTTTCCGAAAGTCACAAACACACCCGGGGCGTTTTCACTTCGAATTTTTTCTTCGTTTGTTGCCCAGTATTTGCTAAGGCGTATTCCAAGATACTTGAGTTCCTTTACTTCTCCTATTAGAGAACCATTGATCGTAAGGTTTGCATTCCTGAAAATAGCTAGCTTGCTTAATTTCATTTTATTGCGTGGTGCAGCAAGTCACTAAAAAAGTAGATTTTTCATTTATGTTAGAAAGATTGTATGAATCCATTAAATTTTCCAACCTTTTTTTTTTTTTTTTTTTTTTTTTTTTTTTTTTTTTTTTTTTTTTTTTTTTTGGTGCTTTAGGCCTCGTCAACGTTGATGTCATTTGAGACAGGAAATGAGTGGTAAGGCATGCGGCGATAGCCTTTTGAATGCTTCATCCCGTCATTCGTCTGGAATGATTTCGGGAAAGCTTGGACTGAAATCTGGATGGCCGGGAGTCGAACAACTACTCTGAACGTCGACTCAAAGGCTGTCAAGCATCTGATATTTGTGTCTCTGCATTTTCTCTCCTCACCTAAGTGTTTGCCTTAGTTTTTATTCCTTTCAATGTTAAAGTGAAAGATGAATGTTTTTATTCTACTGCTAACAGCAAAGTTGGCTTATATTAAATGTATTTTATTATTCTTATAACACCTGACGTTCCAACTGAACAAATAATAAGACAGACACTTCCTCCATAGAGCCACAGTTTTAGCTTCCTTGTTTCTTTCTGTTCTGTGACACATGCCAACCTTCGTACTCCTATTCTAGACGATCTCCCGTAACCTTTCTTAATTTTTTGTGTTCCTTGAAATTAGCTATCGACCACATTGTTTTACATCCACAATAAATTCCTTCATATAATTTCTCTCTCCTGTTCTCAGTTACTCCTTATCGTTAGCAAGAACATTGCTGGTATCAGAACAGTACGAAACAGTCACGTGTATGTGAATCGCCGTGTCGGTGGCTCTGCTGATTATAGCATCGATTTCTATGGAGTCTGATTTTATCTTCTTTCAAATAGAGTTATAGTTTGTAAATAGGGACTCTTCCCTTCCTCCCTCCCTCCTCCCCTATTTTTGAGCCGTAGGTAATACCTCCCTTGCTTTTTACCTTCATATATGCCATGTGGAGTGTTAACGGCAATACAAATATTGTTTCTAAATGTTTCCGCACAGGAAATATTCTGTAATTAATTTTTTCCCTATTCCGACATATGAGCGACATCGCTTAAACTGGTGGCCTGAAAAAAGAAAATAAAAAACCGCAAATAATTCTTTAGACTTTCGTATCTCATTTTCCAAAATTATAACATCTTGGAATGTATGTTTATGTTGCACTTATAATATGTAAGTTTATTCTGAAATGAAGAAATAATAAATTCGCGTTGTGATTAAGTATTTCTCTAAGAAAGATTTGTTGATAAAGAATACTCAGGCGGCTGTGGTAATTTCATTAGGGGAGTGCATCCCTTCCCACAGCTCACTTAAGGAATGGGAATCGCAATTTGAGACGGGGATAAACAGCGCTGGAGATAAATCTGCGCGTGAAGGCCAATTCACTTTTATAAAACGCGTTGAACGCGGAGACGACGTGAACTGAATAGCCCGGCAAACTTGGTCCAGTCTCGATAATGTCCGAAGTGGTAGTTACACTCACTGCCGCCACAGCGCTGCTTGACTAACCAGGAAATTTCAAATGAATAACTGCACTTGATTTTATTTGCATTTATATTGTTAAAAGGAAATTTATCAAAGAAGCCAGCTAAAAGGCAATTGTCTGTCGAGGAAGAAACTGCACACAGCTACGAAAGGCAGAGAAAAAATATTATAATGCCAGGAAGAGATAAAATAAATACATTGCGACGTTTATTTAAACCATAGGGTTCCCGACCTTTCTCGGACTACCACCCCCTTTTTGAACAAAAAAGAATAGCGGAGTGGGATTTTACTATGTAGAATCACAACTTTTCAGGTAGTTATCGGTATGCACTTTAAAAATATTTTAGTAGTCACGCAGGTTGCCCCGGTAACGAGTTTCCCCTACTGGAGACAGTAACTCAGGAATATGTTTACAAGGAACATGATTCCTGATGGTCGACAGAAGGATAACAGTTCGACGGACTGAGGAGCTATTAAGCCTTTCAAGAACAGTTCCAGCGTTTTAGAAGCCAAATATTTTGACTACGAACATAAGGTAGTGAGGAGGTAGATGTCTTCTAAAAGTCGAGTCGTATTTGAATCCCGTACATCAGATTTTGTTTAAGATTTGTGTCTGAGGATCAGACCTAGACCCATAATCGAGTTAAATGTTTACTATCAGAAATTAGATTGTTTGCAGATGGTATAACGCTATATAAATGGATCAAAACGGTAGAAAATTATAAACAGTTGCAGGGTGATCTGGACAGGACATCTAGCTGGGTTGGTAAACATGGGGTGAAGATAAATGTAAAGAGAAGACAGCTAATTAGATACACACATAAAAAAAACTAAAAATTTATTACGATTATAAGGTGGGGAAAGAATTGCTTGTTGAAGATTTGAAATGTAAATATCTAGGCAATACATTTGATAATAAGCTTAACTGGACAAGACACATTGGACAGGTAATAGGAAAAGGTTTCAAAATTCTGCACTTGGAGAGAGTGATGAGGCGATGTACGAGAGAATTAAAGGAATTGGGTTACAAAACTTTGGTCGGACCATTGCTTGAATATGGTAGTGTAGTATGGGACCCACATTTTGAGTATCAGATACAGGAGTTGGAGAGGGTGCTAAAAAGGGCTGCTAGATTTGTTCCTGGAAATTGCCGCAGAATGTAGTCAGTAGCAGATATGATAAAAGACCTGGAATGGGATTGATTGGAAGACAGGAGGAGGGCGAAGAGGGTCATGGGAGTGTACAAGGCGTATATTGGTGATGAGGCATGGAAATATATTGGTGTAAGAATTAAAAGTAATGAATGGAAGGGAAAAGATGACCATGACCAGAAGCTGGCACTCGATGTCAGGCACAAGGGTGTGGGAAGATTCTCTTTTTTAGGTAAGGGTGTCAGGAATTGGAATACCAAAAACGTTGAAAGAATTCAAAGCTATAATTTGCAGAGGACAAATGTAGGTGGGTGCAGGAAAGGGAGAAGATGGGTGTGTAGGGAAATTGCGCTCCATCGCAATTTAATTAAATATTATATTATATTATTCCCTTGCCCAATAATCAAAGAAACAGTCGTTATAGTGGAAGCTTGCAAGTTCTCTTTCTCCAAAGAAGGTGAAAGTCAGATCCTTCTGCTCGGTAAGTGACGGCTTTTTCCTCAGGGCTTCATGGCTCGTCAATGGTGAGTTCATCAAACAACCCGCCAGTGTGGCTGAGGTGCCACACACTGGATATGAGAGGCACAACGTGACAAGCTACGAGTCCAGACCTGCACGTACCGGCCGTCCTGACTGCAGTTTTTGGGCGGTTTTTTCGGCAGCCATAAGGCCGATCATTCAATGGAATTTCGTGCGAATCGCATTCGTCAGAGTAATACCCGATTTGATGGGCGATCAGTACGCCCGATTAACCTCGTCCATTGCAGCCGAATAACGAAGGGCACATATTGCCGTTCCATTATTGTTGCTTGAACACCAAGCGAACGGGGTGATGTTATAAAATGTATAGTTACTTACATTTCGTAAAAATAGACTTTACCTCGCCCTCGCGACATATTACAAGAGTCAGAGCCGTATTTAGGATGTGTAGACCCTTGGGCTGAGCTGTGATGCGCGTCCTGTCCCGTAAATATTTTGAAATTAAATCTAACCTAAAATCTAAAATAAACATTTGAAACTTATTATTTAACTGTATAATATTTTACTATATCGTATCTAGAAGAATATGGAATTGTTGAGATTAAATGAAAATAATTGAAAATCAATAAGTTATTTAATACAGTTAATTAACATCGCTCTGAAGAACTATAGAAGAAAAAGAATACTAGATTGAGAGTTACATCCATGTTGCCAATATCGCAAAAGTCAATATTTCAGTTTTAAAAATAAATCAACATACAAGAAAGAAACAAGATGCAAGAAGAAGAATTATAGGAAACCAGCTTTTTTTTTTTTTTCTTCGTGATGTGGGTTTATAGGCTGCAGCCTTTATGGTTTATGCTTAAATGCAATTCCGACGAGAGTGATGCTATCTCATAATCGTGTGAGAATATTCGCGTACGAAATTCAAATAATTGTCTTTACTGTACAAATTTTTAATAAAAACAAGTATTATAATTGCGTAGACTAGACGCACTGTGAATAATTGTGCTTTTCGTAGATATTTTTATCCAAATATTTATTGTAATTGCGTCTACCACAGTGTATGATAGAGTTTGAAAAAATACAAATCAAGATCAAATAAAAGATAAAAAATGAAGACTTGTTTATTAGGAGCGCAACGTGCGTTTGCCATTTGGCCAAATACATCCGACTAATCACATTTCAATGGGATAGGTCCGTCATTCGACCGGATTCTGTTGTATGCAGTCGAGTAGGTCGTGTCCAGTGGACACGTGGCAATGCCTTTACCCATATTCGGCCGAACAGACGGTCGGACGAATTCGGTGCCAGTGGGCTACCGGCCTTAAGGTAAATCCCGGGACGGTCCCAGATCTCTGCTTCATTACCAACACATTTTACAAACAAAAGATGCACTTATCACACATACAGAACATGGTTACACGTTTTACGGGCAGATGCCAAAACTTCACTTCTGTCATTAGTACGTAGTACTGTACTACCTGGCAGTAGGTACAAAATGCTTGACGTCAGCAAGGGCATGTGGCCGTAAAACCAAAAGCTCCAAAAATGACCAAGCCAACGATGAGAAAACTCCATTGAAAGCATCCGACCCTAAATGTTGGGAAAATGTGGCGAAAAAGAAGAATCGTGAAGTCATTAAAGCATGAGGAAGATATGGGGGACAAGGAGCTAGAAGAAATCAATCCACGGTTTTGAAGGAACAATCGAGTGCAGTGATTTCGGAAAACAGAACTCGGAATGACCTGGCTGGGAATCGAGCCCATGACCTTCCTGATATCTGGCCGACTATTAACTGCTCACATACGGAGATCGGAGAAAGTGATGGGATATTGTTTTCGAGTCTATGAGTGGACGGCTTCTAGATTTCTTGAAAAAGGACGAAACCAACTCGGTGAAACATTCTGCTAATCTTCTGAAGTAACTTCGAGCATCTATCTAGCAATAACAAGAGGCAAAAACTGACAAAGAGATGCTGTTTCATCAGCACAGTACTACCAGTCACAAGTCTCTCATTGGCATCACTGAATTAATGTTTCGATCTCATTTGGGACTGCAGCTTTCACATTCACTCGATCTGTTCTTCTGAGAATTGCAGCTATTTCCAAATACTATACTGTGTCTGTCTGGAAACCTTTTCAATTCCGATGATGTCATGTACGGAGGTTGGAAAAAATAATATGAACACCATGCGATAGGGTGCAGGTTGTTGCATGTTGGCACCACAACTTCCGTGTGAATACTGCGACACGCATGTACGACGTAGTTGATGTGGCAGGTCTTGTTGGTTATGTGTCAGGTTATGTTATCCGCTTTGTTCTGTGACGGTTACAACAAGCGATCGGTGAATTGTGTGATCTCTCATAATTCGAAAGAGGGCAAATCGTTGGTGCTCGGTTAGCGGGAGTGTCTGTGACAAAAACAACTGAACTGTTTAATGTCTCACGAGCGACAGTATCAACGGTAATGACAGCATACACAAGACATGGTAAAACATCGTGGGCGAAGAGGAATAGTGGACGAAAACACAAATTGACCGACAGACGAACATTAAAAAGGATTGTGGCCAGACAACACAAAACTACCGCGGCAAAGGTGACAGCAGAAGTCAATACACTCCTGAGTAATACTGTTTCGACAAAAACCGTACGGCGGGAGCTCCACAAAGTTAACATTCATGGAAGAGCTGCAATTGCAAAATCCCTTATAATGGCAACCAACGCTAAACTGCGAAACAAGTGGTGCCACGCTCATAAAAATTGGACATTTGATGATTGGAAGAATAAGGTATGGTCCGCTGAATCATCGTGCAAATTGTTTCCTACCGAGGGCCGGGTTTACGTATGAAAAACCCTACAGTGAAGAATCGGGGAGTTTCCGTTATGATTTCGGGGTCTATATCATCGTATTCAGCTGTTCCTCTCATTCATATCACTGGCTGGATGACTACGAATGAATATCTCGACATCCTCAATGTTCTTACTATGACTAACATGCTGCTGTCAAACACTGCCATCTTTCAAGATGATAATGCGCCCATACACACATCAAAAAAAGGTTCAGTCCTGGTTCGACGAGCATGAGAATATCATCAAACATCATCCCTGGCCAGCACAATCGCAAGATCTCAACATAATTTAGCAGATTTTCCATCTCCAACATCATTGAAGCAATTGGCGGATGTTTTGGTACAAGAATGGGTCAACTTCCGACACTCTACGAATCTATTCCGCGAAGAAATGCACCTGTTCTACAAGCAATAGTATGTAAATGTCAGGTGCTCATATTATTTTTTCCAACCCATGTACGTTTCGCCTTTTACCCGTATCACCCTTGAAATATTGTTCAATGCGAATGGCATAAATGGACTGAACGTCTTTGGAGGTGATGTGCATGTGCCGCCTCACGGAGTTATAGTCGGTCTCTGGTACTAGTGAGCCGATCGGGCTGGGAGAGGGTGTCCTATCTGACGGTACACGTGCTACTGAGGCTGTCTGTGTCCCTGAAAAACTTTCCCACCCGACGACGAATCGGAGAAAGTCGAGTCCGGAGATCCATAAGCACCACTCTCGGTGAAGAAAGTCGAGTCAGGTGATCCACCGCGCAAGAATCCCAGACATGGCGATGTCTTCCAAAGTGTTATAGTGATTCTCTCTGTCTGCTTGGCACTCCCTGAAGAACAGATTTTAGGGACTCAATACAAATATTCAAATCAAACTGTATCTCCTAATATGTAGTGAAAAGCCGCAATACGTTCGTTGGTTTTTCAAAATAAATAATAATAAAAAAAGCTTAAATTAAACACAATTTCAATATCGCCAAAATTGAATAAATTTTATCTTTTGTATGTATATAAATCTGTAGCTGGCTGTGTGTGTCTGTTTGTATGAAATGGCATGAGGCAGAAACTACCAAACAGATTTTGGTGGGGTTTTCATAGAGTAAAAGCTTATAGTCTAGCTGAAATTTGTGGCATGTCCTACGACTTAACGTAATGGGACACAAGCGCAGCAAATGTTAATCTACATAAACATAAACAGATGCGCACCAAATGTTCTTAATACAATCGTGAGCAGAAATTACAGATAACATCCAAGATAAGCTCTCCAATTACCCTAAAAAAATCGTAACAAATTAACTCAAATTACTTTTTTGTGTCACTATTCATTGTTCCTGATTACAAAAATATTTTCCACTGTGATTTTTTTAGATGGAATTTTACTGATTGAAATCTTCCGAATGGACTTAAAATATGATCCAGTAATTTCTTACTTTAATATTTGTCTACATCTGATGATGGAAAAATTTCTCTTCAAACATTCTACGGAAAACGTGGATAGAATGCAGGAACGAGTTAAAAAATGTTTCATATTTGCATTAAAAGTTAAAAAATGCTATATCACACACTACAGATAAAATCGTAACCTATTTTTCTGCTCTATATCGATATTGATTGTGAGAATTATTTTTTTTTATATATTAGTCGGAAATTTTTTTTAAAAAAATGCTTCAACATGATATATATCAAAAGAGAGCCAACCAATCGGCTTCGGCTCTACGAAAATGCGATTTTTTTCCTTATGTTAAAAGCTGAAGAAATGATATATTACACAATAACTAACAATAGTTTCTGCTTTTTATCGATACTGAGGGTTGATCGAATGGCGTGTAACTTAAAATTTAGGGTGTTTTCCCCTTCTCTGCGTTTATAATTGCTATGCGAATATAAAAAAATAAAAACCTGCCGTACACATACGAGCAAACACACTTCAGGCCACGGCAGTGAAGCTTCAGACGAATACTAGTACAATATTAAACGCTCTTGGTGTTTTTACACAGTGCGATTTGAAGTCGGTCTCCGATTTCATCGGCTTCGAAACGTCGTGTATGCACTACAAAATGTGTATAAAAAGGACGGATTTTCTTTATAGTTTTAAGGTCTAGAAATGCTAGTTTATTAAGACCATGCTCTACAAGATAATTATCGATTTTTCACGATATTTTATTAGTGTCAAATTTTTTCTATGTCTGCAGAGTGTTTATATTTTTGTGCTTTATCACACTATATCATTATTAATTTCAATGTGATTATTTTATTTACTACAAACACAGAAATTTTAACATCGTTAATACCACTGTCGGAGAAAACTAATTTGCTTCGGTCAAACCGCCACTTTCGGTTTTGAGATAAAACAGAAATACGAGTGAGTGCCATAACATGGAAAAAATATTATGGTTATTTTATAATCATTACGTTGCCAGTATGTTCCACATTGTAAACTATTACAGTTGCCTAAGTCACTTGTTACAGCAGAAGAAATTCCTCAACCATCTGTTAGTAGATTCTTTGCTATCGTACCTTATTTTCCCGCAGTAAAAAAACAACCGAAATCACAATCCCTGTGTTCAGTGTTTACAAAATTTTATCATGTAAGTGCCCATATGTTTACAAACCTGAAAAGACCAATGGTTGAAAAGAATGTGTTTAGGTTCTATAACTATTACGTGCCTTTGAATTTTAAATTTATAGGCCACTAAAGGCCAAAAAATAAGTAACCCTGGCAATTATGCTTATAACTTTTGATTCCAGATACTATTATGGCCGCAGTGCTACCCTGAAATCTAATAATCTACGTTCCACACGGAGTAGGGTAACATGCCAAAGGCGTGTCTGCCGGAACAGCTGAGGTATGCGTGGCGTAAGCCCGGTCAGCGATGACATAGCTAGAAAGTCGTGCCTGGCCCAGCTGACTGCCCAACAACGGTGGGAACTGTCGTGCTCAACACTCCCTGTCTTCAGAACTGCGTCGGCAGAGTGCTGCACTAGCTGACACAAGGTTATATTGCAATGGTCTTATAAATCTGCGAATTGCAAGCTATTTTTGTTTCTAAAAATATAACGCACAGTGCCTCAAAACCGAGCGTTGTTGAGCGGTACACTCGGGCCTTGCATTCGGGAGTTGGCGGGTTCAAATTTTGTTCCGGCCATCTTGATTTCGGTTTTCCAATGTAAGCCAATGCCGGGGTAGTTCCTTTAATAGGCAATGGCTGATTTCCTTCCCGTTCTTATCCCTCATTGCTCTACCACCCTGACTGACGTCGATGTCGACGAGGAATAAAGCAGAAATTTATCAATTCTTTTTTTTTGTTTTTGGTTATGGCTTTATGCCTTGTCATCATCGAGGTCATTAGAGGAGGGATGGGACTGGGAACAAGGAACGGGAAGGGATTCGGCCATGACCCTTTTGCAGGAAGCATCCCGGCATTCACCTGGAGTGATTTGGGGAAACCATGGAAAACCCAATTCGGGATGTCCAGACGGGGATTCGAACCGCCGTCCTCCCGAATGCGAGGCCAGAGCGTTAACCGCTCACCCACCACGCTCGGTGAAATTGATTCAAAAAAATCAGAAACACATGTAAAAACGCCTAGAAGGGTTCTACAGTAATTTCAAATGATAAATTTTGATTCTCTCCCTTGCACATCCTTCAGCTTTTGCCGTTCAAACCCACACAAGGATACAGTACAGTCCAATCAAACTTCACCAAGAGCCTGACCAAAGTTTTGTTGTCAAGTTCGTTTACTCCTATGGGAAATCAGTACATTTCCTTCTCAGTGTAGAGTGTGGTTTGTTTTGTTGATGAGAGATGGAAGAATTATTATTACAATTATTATGTACTTATGGCTTTACGCCTCGTCGATGTCCAGGTCATTAGAGACGGGATGGGACTTTGCTCAAGGAACGGGAAGGAATTGAGCCATGGCCTTTTGAAGGAAGCATCCTGTCATTTGCCTGGATTGATTTCGGGAAGGCATGGAAAAATCAAATCTGGATGCCCAGACGGCTATTCGAACCAGCGTCCTCCCGAATGCGAGGCCATAACGTTAACCGCTCACCCACCATGCTGAGTAGATGGAAGAAGCGAGAGGGTGAAACCCAGTGCCTGCCGCCCGTTCAAGCTTACTGTTCCTAAACACAGCATGCTGGCATCCAGGCCTAATGACGGAAGCATCACCATCAGTGTCGTATGCCCTCACTCCATAAGGACTGCGGAGAGGTTTGGGATGTAACCCAGGAGTTTGGTGCAGAATATGGTTATTAGGAATTGTGCACCACCACTTCTCTTACCCTTCCAGCCGAGTCCAGATGGTGAAAATTTCCTCCACAACTAGGATTCGAACCGGTCAATCCCGTGTCAGCGCCGGGCACCATCACGGTGCCGCAGCCGACTGAGCCAACGGGTAGGGCGTCAATAGTGTAGGGAGGGGATTGAAGGAATTCAGGTACCATCCCAGCATTTTCCTGAATTATTTTCTGAAAATGACGGAAAACCACAATAAGGGTGACCGAACTGTGAATCAAACCTGGGTGGGGCTAAATATCATCACTGGCATTAACTGCTCACCCATCACGCCGCTCTGTTCTGAATACTACAAAGAAGTAAGAACAATAATTCATGAACTTTGTTTTAGTTTCATCGTTCTCTCGAGAACTTAATAGTCTACTAGCTTCCAAGACCGTCAAAAATGACGGGTTGAACGTATTATTCTGGCAACCCATATATTTGCAGTTGCCTAATTATCTGGAATTGTTATTATTTAATGCTCATAAGCCTGAGTTTTTAACGTTGGACGTATCTCGTTTGCAGTTTACACAGCTATACTGTTGGAACTTCTAATTAATTAATGACGACAGAAGTATGCAATTAATAAAATTAAAAATAAATTAGGAATCCCAAAACCTTATGCTACACCACGAGATATCAGTTTTATTTCTGGTTTAGGTCAAATTCAACATGATAAACATGAAACTACTTCCATCAGCAGGAAATATCAACTCCAGTAATATGGCGCCAATGAAAGCATTTTAAATTGTTTGCAAAACTAAATTCATAGTGAATTATACTGAACTGAAAGGTGTCAGTTGTTATTTTGTCACAGTCTGCATTTCAACCTAACCACAATTTTTCCAATGTTGCCGTTAGAAAATAGTAACTAATATCACCCGCGTATGAAAACACTTACTCCATAGCAATCTAAATTTGACCCATTTGAACTATTTAAGTGTCGCTGATACAATGACATCAGTTATAAAAAGCAACTAACGATTAATATGTTGATATAAACGCGATACTTCCTTTAAATTAAGTGTTTTGGCAATTAATTTCTTCGAGTTTACAATAACAGTGACATAAAATATAACGGAAACATCTACATCGAATATAAATACCTTATAAACCCGTCTAATTTAATGAATCGGATTGTACTGGCAGTTTATTATCTCACGATTCCTTAACTAAATACAATTGTTATTCAATAACGCTAAACTGAAATGAGTTAATTTGAGTTTAATGTTATAATGTTTTAGTGAGGATAAGAAAACATCTACATCTACTGAATTTAAATAAACAAAAAGCAAATAAGTAGTTAATATGTCGATTTAAACGAAATATCTACTTTTCATTCAGTATTTTAGCAATTCATTTTCTTCACAGATGCTTAACTAAATAGAACTGTTATTAAATAACGCACATAACCTTGAATAACATCGCTGGCCGTTGTTAGTTCTGCAACCGTGACGGGCATGGTTACACAGTGACCAAGCTTAGCGTTTTATTAGCATAGTTATTATGTATAGTGTTCAAACGTGTAAACCATCGTTACGTGAAGGTATAATTGTACGATTTTTAATGTTACCCTCCATGCAGTGTTTGTTTATTTTTGTGTATAGTATAGTTGAATTGTATAAATGTATGTTTATTTTTTTATTGCCTGATGTTTATTCGTTGAAAAATTACAACGTACAGCTGACGCACTTGTGTGTAAGAAGTTAGCTTTAATTGATCTTTTGTGTCAACGATCTATGTACTTTACGAAGAAATGCCATTATGCCACTCTTGGCCTGTCTTCCCATCACTGATATATACGCTAAACAGTTCTCCTTCCCTTAGAATTCAATGGTGGGTAGGGTCACAATGGAAATGAGCTTTGAATATGTAGTGTGTTGTCCAATCGTAAGTGGACGGTGTCGTGCATTTCAGTGTTTATTCCGATCAAATCTTCTGTCAGTATTATTGGACCTACCTGATATCAATTCTCATGTGCAAAAGTCTTCGAGAGTCATTTGTAGCAACAGTCGCGCTAGATGGAGTTGTATACACTCACTGCTGCGTTAAGAAATCACACCCCCTTCGAGACCAAACGCATGGCCTCATTTCGACTGCAGTATTTGGCAATATGCGGATCGTTGTTTTCCGCTCAGGTATTGTACACATTTGACAGCTACAGCAATGCTTGTAAACACTTCCTCAGGTACTCACGTGGGTGACAGCTGTCGTTATCGCTTCGTTCGTGCAGATAGAAGCCTTGCAAACAACCTGGTGGTTGAGTAATTAATGTTAGGCCTTTTACCCCTGATCCGGTCATCCATATTTGATATTTCATGCCGAAATGCCCCTCCCCTTCCTTGGTTCCAGTTCTCTCCTGACCCTAATGATATCGATTTAGATGTGCAACAAAGCCCCAAAAAGAAAAGCCTCATTGATCTATCAGTAAATATCGTTTGCGACCTCTTTCGCAGCGTTACTCAGCGAAAAAAGATGAATATCATCAACTGATTAATGAAAATTTCTGCTTTTCCTGTCGTCAGTGATTTAAACTAGATAAGTTAAAGCAATATAAGCTGTGTAACTGTAGAAAACTAGGATCGCCGCATTTCTGAGACCCAGCTTCCTTGGAGTAGGTGTTGGCACTCGATTTCAGGCATAAGGGGTGGGAAAATTATCTTTCGTGGATTAAGAAGTCAAAGAAATAAATTACCAAAGGAAATGATTAATAACATACATATTATTTTTAAAAGGTGTTTTTTGTGACGAGACATCATTCTCACTACATACTTAAATAAAAGTGAGGTATCAATTTAAAAATTAAGTTCCCCCCTTTTGTAACATGATTAACAGCAACAATACAAAGCAATATGATATGGGACTTGAACATAACTTCCGTCGTAGGCAAAGCTGATGCTAAACTACGATTAATAGGTCGTAATTTGAGAAGTTGTAGTGCTCATACAAAGGAAATAGCGTACAAAGCACTAGTGCGTCCGCATTTGGATCACTGTTGTGGAGTTTGGGATCCGTAGCGCAAGGGATTGATTGATACGTTAGAGAAAGTACAGAAGACCCCCGCTCGATTCGTGATAGCTAGTTACAGTCCTACAGATTTGACACATAGATTGCACTGTTTCATCATTTCTGATTGTTTTGTGATACACTATATAAGAATCAAGTGGCTATAAAAAAAATTTAGAAAACCATGAGACACATGCTTCAGCTAAAAAGGGTGTGAGACAAGGTCTATCCCCGTTAATATTCAACTTGTATATAGAAGAAGCAATACAGGAAGTAAAAGAAAATTTTTTATGTCGCATAACTGTTGAGTGAGAAAAAGTCAGTATGCCACGATTTGCTGATGACATTGTCATGTTAGCAGAACAGGCTGAATAGTATTGAGAAGTTATTGAATGGCATGAACAAAATACTGAATAAAAATCAAAGCAAGATTAAAGTGATAAATGTAGCAGAAATTATACCAACAAAAGTAGATTAAATATAAAAATAGGATCGGATGCGATAGAAGAAGTAAGTTAATTATGTTACTTGGGAAGTAAAATTAGAACTGATGGCCGAAGCAGGAATGATGTTGAAAGCAGAATAGCAATAGGAAAAAGAACCTTCATGCAAATCTTTTAGTTTCAAATATTAATCTAGGACTCAGAAAGAACTTTTTAAAACTATATGCGTGGAGCGCAGAACTTTATGGTAGCGAAGCATGGATTTTTTTGTTTTGTTTTAACTGCTTAACGTCTCTTAACAGCGAGGTCTTTAGAGACGGGAAAGGATGGGGGGAAGGAATGGGAAGGAATTCGGCCATGGCCTTTTGATGGAAGCATCCCGGCATATGCCTGGAGTGATTTGGGAAAACGTGGAAAACCAAATCTGGATGCCCGGACGGGAATTCAAACCGCCGTCCTCCCGAATGCGAGCCCAGAACTCTAACCGTTACACCACCACGTTCGGTACGAAGCATGGACTTAAGCAATACAGAAAGAAGGAAAATTGAAACATTTGAAATGTGTTGCTGCAGAAGAATGCTGAAAATTAAGTGCGCAGATAAAGTACGAAATGAACGAGTTTTGGAAATGGTGGGTGAGGAAAGAAGTTTGTGGAAGAGGCTTACAGAAAGAAGAGACAGGATGGTAGGTCATATTTTGAGACGTGCAGGATCGGTAAATTTGCTAGTGGAGGGAACGGTGGAAGGCAAGAACTGTAGAGGAATACAGAGATTAAATATATGAAGCAGACAATTGAGGACGTGTTTTGTAAGGGATATTGTGGTGTGACAGCGTCACCCACAATGAATATAATCAAATCATTATTAATTATATTCATTATTTCTTTCTTTTTTCCTTTTTTATTATATTCAAGTTTATTAATTATTTAATCTTGGAACGTGTAAATAAATTATAAATAATGAGGGTTGTCTGGATAGGTTAAATGTATGTTTAAACCAGGGCGGCCAAAGGTATAGTTTATTATAAATTAATTTTTCTGTAAACGCATGGCTCAGAACGCTTAAATATTGAAGGCTAGAGACTGCCATTTCGACCGTTGAGGGTGGAACAATGGAGCAGGCGAGGCGACAAGGTGACGCCGGGCCAGCCCGGCTTGAGTCCCGTTGGAATTCGGTCAACGAACTACCCCACCTTGCCGCTATCCCGAAGGCCAAGTAGGAAACGCGCGAAGGAGTCAGCGAATGCGACGCGTGATATTAAACACGTGACGACGGAAATGTGTAGCTAGCCAATCCTGAACATTTATTGGGGGCTACAATACTAATTCCGTGGAGTTCTTTTACATGTGGCGAGCAACTAGCCGAGGAAGAGGAAGGAGCCATTTTTGAGAACACTTCTGTCCAAGACGAGCTGATGAACGGACGTGACTTGGGTCCAAGACGAGCTGGTGAACAGACGTGCTAGCCGGCACGCTTTCTGATGATCATTGTGGTTGATCATTTCTTGCTTTGGGAAAGCGAGATGTCGAGTGGCGTGCTTGCCATTATTTGGAAGTTATGCTAATAACGCGGTCGTAGCCGCTTATTTAGCTTCCATTGCTGCAGTGGCATTGTGTTTGTCGCTCACCATCACGGCGATGATACTATGGTAATGTACCAGAAACGACGGTCACTATCCAGTGGATTTTTAACAGACTTATGTGCCCTTAAGCGACGCCTGGGTTAAGACTCTGCTCCCGCCACTTAAATTCTGAGCTAGCTGGATTTATATTTCAATTCAATTTTTTTTAAGCATCTTGCTGTTTGTTAATTCAATTTTGATGCTTTTCATTCACTTTATACGGCGCCCCCTGGGATTTTCCTTTGTACAGTAAAATGTTAGCTTCAATTTGATGGCCTGTGTTGCCATGTGATTTCAATGTTAACTTTGCTGTTTTTATTACTTGTTTGAGATATTTCATTCAGTTTTGTTTGCTTACTCCGGCGAATTGTAAACGTCGGGTATTGCTTGTTTTTGCTGATCTAATTGTGTTTAACGTAACGTTAATTACTACCCGACCTTGTAAGGCCATAAGACTCAATAAATGAGGTTTTATTTTGTGTCTGAAATTCATGGTTCTAGTTAGTAACCTATTAGATCCCCTTATAGCATCATTATTATATGTATTTTTCAATTTTCAGGAATTAATTATAAATCCCCCCTCCCTTTTTATGCAACTGATATTCACATCTGGAGCACCCAAGATTGTGTTCTATTACAATTGGCACCCAACGTTTCGGGCTTTTGCAAGTCGAAATTATTTTGAGAATTTCACAAGTCTAAAAAAATCCATGGATGTGACCTGTGTTGATTCATTTTATTATTTTAGAATAAGTTTTATGTTGAAATTTGTTTGCTTTGTTTGCCATGCTTGATTTAAATCTAAATGTGTGATTTATTTCAATCAGTTGTTCAAGTATATTTTCGTTCACTTGCATCAAGCATGGTTAGTTTAAAATTAAAGATAGAGTCAGTGCTTTTGAAATTTTAATGCATGGTAAAAGTTAAGATTTTTCTTTATGCTGATTTTGCTCATGTGTTGAGGTATTTGTGTCGCATGAAACATCGTTGTTTTTCCTTGTTGTTTAATTTTGGATGGGTTTTATTTCATGTTGAAGGGATTTATGCGCGAAATTTGTTTAATGCTGTACTTTTCGAGTTAAATCGTGCCGGTTGTATTTTGTTTGTTGTCGATTGTTCAAATTGTTCGGAGTTGAAATTTTGTATCTTACGATCAAATCTATGAAGTTGAGGTCACGCACCATTAATAGGGCAGATCGATCAATTATTGTTCATAACATTTCCGAGCAAACTGAACGCGATGGATCAAGCACCGGAAGTACACGAAATGCCGTTGGCGAACGAAGAGTGTAATGATACTCCTAGTACGCGTAGCATCCATTCAAATGCATCATTAGATGGGGAACAGTTAGGGATTTTTCCAACCCCAGACAATGAAACCGTTCAAAATCCACCCATGCGGGCAGAAGTTGAAACACGTGCGTCGCAAATAACGGTAGAATTGCCACCGGCGACCGCACAACCCCAAGACCAAAACCTGCTATTTAACATGCTGGCGGAGTTAAGTAAACAAATAGCTTCGCAAAATCAGAAATTAGATGCACAAAGTCAAAATTCTATCTCGTTGAGGGAGGAGATAAGTAAAACTTCTGGCTCATTGAGGGAGGAATTAACTAAACAAATAGCTTCACAACAGGAGGACATAAACAAGCGTTTAGATGCACAAAGCCAGAGTTCCGTCTCATTAAGGGAGGAGTTAAGTCAAAAATTTGAATCACAAAGTGCTTTATTGAAGGGCATGGACGGAAAATTGTCCGTTTTTCGCGAGGAAATGACCCGTGAAATGAGTGCATTCAAATCGGAGATGCGAGCGAATGTTTCAGTGTTGGAGAGACGCACAGATACGATTCAGGCAACATGCACTGCATTGCAGGAATCAAGCGCGGAAATCTCGAAGCGTTTGGACGCGACCGAAAAATCTGTCGAGCACGTGCGGCAAGAAAGCCACCAGAGTCTCGGTCAGATCTCGGAATTTGTCCACGAGATTAAGGATAATACTGAACGAAGCTTGCAGGCTGTAAATGCAAAGGTGTCGGAGGTCACAAGTTCGGTTGAACGAGTACAAACGGCACAACAGGATTTGCAAGCGTCACAGCAAACACTTGCGCAGAACACTAATTCAAAACTGGCGCAGTTGGAATCCAAGATGAAGGAAGTGAGTAATTCCAACGCTAGCGGGAGTATTGTTCACGCGAATTACGCACAGTACGCATGCAGCTAATATCGAGCTTAAGTTGCCACGTTTTGGGTCTCGCAAAGACGTAAATCCTAGGATTTATCTTACCGAAATGGAGCGGTATTTTGAAATCAAAGGAGTGCCTGATTCCATGAAGCTTGTGTTAGTCGAGGAATCATTTTCAGAAACAGACAGACTCTGGCTGAAAATTGCGTCCGAAACTAACTTATCTTACGCCGAATTCAGAGTCCTGTTTCTTGAGACCTTCTGGTCGAAAAAGATCCAGAACCAGGCGAGGATAAAGCTGTACCAAGGAAGGTACATTCCCAAGTGGCATTATTCGATGGAAAGCTACGTGAAAACTTTGCTGGTGCAGTGTAGGCAATTCGACGACAAAATGACGGACGGAGAGTTCATAGAGATGGTGATCGCGCACTTTGGTCCACAAGTGCAGTCACTCATTAACCCCGTGGTCATTCGTACGATACCAGAACTGCTAGAAACCGTCGGTAACCTTAGACAGAATCGGGAAAATGGCCGATAATCTGGCGAGACAAGACGCGGAACGAAACCATGGCGAAGCGCAAAGCGAGTCTAAGCGACCGCATGGCGGCAATAAAGCTTCCTATGCTGATGGACAGAATGGGAAATCTTCCAATCAAAATTCCGGCAATCGTAATGGAGGGAAGAAATGGAAGAACGGAAATGCACAGTGGAAGGATGATAAAAATCATCAGCGGTCGGGAAACAACCGATCCGCGTATCCACAAGAATTTCCAGTGAACGCGATCTCGATTGAAAACGCGGAACCGGAAATGTGTGCAAAGGCGACGGAGGAAAATGTGGGCGGCGTTAGCAACGTGTCTAATTCCCCGCCGTCACAATGAGATTTTTCGGGGGACGCTGCAAACGCCGACAGCATTTGCCTCGGCAGTTTGGAATATTGGCGCGGCGAAGGACCGGAAAATATCGACGAAGAAGAAGATATGGTATCCGGCGACAGCCTCATGGCGCGCGCGAAGTGTCCCCGTGTAGATATTATTGCATATGGCATACGGGCGAATATTTTAATTGACTCGGGATCGTCTGTCTCCGTAATGTCTAAGAAATTTCTGCTACGCTTGAAAGATAAGAATCCGCGGCTAAAAGAAATTCCCACAACGCAAGTTACGGTGGTTCCTGCAATAGGAAAGAGAGAAAAGATCGTTAGCACGCAAGCGCTAATCCCCGTGAAAGTCGCGAATAGCGAGTTAATGTTGCCACTACTTATAGTACCCGGTTTGACGCAAGATGTGATCGTTGGATGCGACCTCTTAGCAAAACGTAAAGTCATTCTGGATTGGGGAAATAAGACGGTGACAAATTTGGTTCCGGAGGTGTTGCATTGGAAACATGAGGCCTGTGAGCAGAGCCTTGGAATAAATAGTTCCAAACCAATGCAAGACACCGCGGGACGCGAAGGCAATTTGAATAACGGAGGAAGAGCTATATGCGCATCAGCTGACGAGCAAAATCTCATACCACAGAACCCAACCGACAAAATGCGGGAAAAAGGAAAACTTGACGCCAGCACGGAAGCCAAAGCTATGCCGATGCTAATGAGAAACTCGCGATCATTTCGTGCGGGATGAGACTGCGTCTGATTCGTATCAATGTAAAATTTAAGGATCAACCCGAGAAGAATCCCGAGGATGACATCAAGAAAGCACATGAATTCTTGGTAGAGAAAGCTACGAAGCGGCAACGCAAGCACGACGGATTGCGGACGCAAACGTTTAGCGTCGGGCAGCAGGTGCTACTTAGGACTATGACCCCGTCTGACGCACAGCGAAAATTAATTTCCAAATTCTTTCTGCTGTATTCGGGACCGTTCTCAGTAGCGCGGATTATCTCCCCAAACTGCTACATGCTGACCGACGGCAGAACGGAGCTCGGCCCGCATAATGCCCGGAATTTGCGCCCGTTTCACACAGCATAGTCTACAAGTTCCTAGACGGATGTTTGTAAATATAGCTTAAGGATCAATGTACATTTAGTTAGGTAATAACGTAGAGCATATCTTTAGAAAGTGAGAGTGTCAGTCTTAAGACACGTAATTGCCTAACAAGCGTAGCGCTAACGCAGCGAGAACAGGTAAAGGACGCTCAGCTGTTTGGAATAGCAGCTGTGCCGACCGCCAGTTTTCCTGGAAGGATCGTAATCAGGTTAAACGAAAACAGGTAGCCTGAGCCAGCCTAACGGGACAGCGCTTACTGACAACAACAGAGCGGGCAAAGTGGAAACAGCTGATCGCTTAGTTTCACCGCTATAATGTCTTTGCTACGAGTGTAGTTTGGAAAGCATAATATAGTTCATTTTGCGAGAACCGTCTTTCTTTTGTATTGTATGGATAATTATGTAAATTCGCGGAAGGATTAAATTATGTAAATTCGCGGAAGATTTTTCTTTTCCATTTGATTTTCATGTTATGTGGTTTCGGCATACTTGTGTCGGCCTTGATAATGGACATTCGGTGCATTCTTTATTCTTGTTGTTGCTGTATCTAACTTCAACACATGTGCTAGATTTGCATAGCCCGTTGTAAATAATTAATTGAGTTGTCTAGTTTTAATGTTAATATCTTGTGCTTACATCATTTTTTGTTTATTGATTGAACAGATCTATTTTGTCGTTCATTTACATCTATGTACCTGTCAATGTTTTATGATGTTTTACTTTGCATATTAGGATAAGACATTTCATTATTTATGTTAACCAGAGTCACGTGTCGTATTTACATATTTAAAGAGGTCACATGTATGCGATAGTTTGAGTGAGCTGGAACCATGAAACTATAATGTAGGCAATGATTTTGATGCAACTGTAGGGTTACAATAGTTCAAATAAAATTATTGGCATAATTTTATTTTGATTGGGTGGCAGGTATATTGTGGTGTGACAGCGTCACCCACAATGAATATAATCAAATCATTATTAATTATATTCATATTTCTTTCTTTTTTTCCTTTTTTATTATATTCAAGTTTATTAATTATTTAATCTTGGAACGTGTAAATAAATTATAAATAATGAGGGTTGTCTGGATAGGTTAAATGTATGTTTAAACCAGGGCGGCCAAAGGTATAGTTTATTATAAATTAATTTTTCTGTAAACGCATGGCTCAGAACGCTTAAATATTGAAGGCTAGAGACTGCCATTTCGACCGTTGAGGGTGGAACAATGGAGCAGGCGAGGCGACAAGGTGACGCCGGGCCAGCCCGGCTTGAGTCCCGTTGGAATTCGGTCAACGAACTACCCCACCTTGCCGCTATCCCGAAGGCCAAGTAGGAAACGCGCGAAGGAGTCAGCGAATGCGACGCGTGATATTAAACACGTGACGACGGAAATGTGTAGCTAGCCAATCCTGAACATTTATTGGGGGCTACAAGACTAATTCCGTGGAGTTCTTTTTACATGTGGCGAGCAACTAGCCGAGGAAGAGGAAGGAGCCATTTTTGAGAACACTTCTGTCCAAGACGAGCTGATGAACGGACGTGACTTGGGTCCAAGACGAGCTGGTGAACAGACGTGCTAGCCGGCACGCTCTCTGATGATCATTGTGGTTGATCATTTCTTGCTTTGGAAAAGCGAGATGTCGAGTGGCATGCTTGCCATTATGTGGAAGTTATGCTAATAACGCGGTCGTAGCCGCTTATTTAGCTTCCATTGCTGCAGTGGCATTGTGTTTGTCGCTCACCATCACGGCGATGATACTATGGTAATGTACCAGAAACGACGGTCACTATCCAGTGGATTTTTAACAGACTTATGTGCCCTTAAGCGACGCCTGGGTTAAGACTCTGCTCCCGCCACTTAAATTCTGAGCTAGCTGGATTTATATTTCAATTCAATTTTTTTAAGCATCTTGCTGTTTGTTAATTCAATTTTGATGCTTTTCATTCACTTTATACGGCGCCCCCTGGGATTTTCCTTTGTACAGTAAAATGTTAGCTTCAATTTGATGGCCTGTGTTGCCATATTATTTCAATGTTAACTTTGCTGTTTTTATTACTTGTTTGAGATATTTCATTCAGTTTTGTTTGCTTACTCCGGCGAATTGTAAACGTCGGGTATTGCTTGTTTTTGCTGATCTAATTGTGTTTAACGTAACGTTAATTACTACCCGACCTTGTAAGGCCATAAGACTCAATAAATGAGGTTTTATTTTGTGTCTGAAATTCATGGTTCTAGTTAGTAACCTATTAGATCCCCTTATAGCATCATTATTATATGTATTTTTCCATTTTCAGAAAATAATTATAAATCCCCCCTCCCTTTTTATGCAACTGATATTCACATCTGGAGCACCCAAGATTGTGTTCTATTACAATATGTAGAGATGAAGAGATTAGCACAAGATAGGAAGGGATGGAGGATTGTTGCATCAAACCAGTCGAAAGACCGATGACAGCACCAAAAAAAAAAATAAACAATTGTTTTGTACGCTGTTTTAAGTGTTTTGCTTCATAGTTGTTTCAGTTGGCAAATAAACAATGGTACAAATGGGCCAGTTCTTTCATCCTGCTACAAACCATCATACTCGCTATTTATCATATATCATTCCCTAAATTTTCGCACAAGCTACTCGGTTTTGCCAAAAACGCCGAAAGAATTTAGAAAGAAAATTCTTAGAGTAGGCCGGTACAGAAAGGGAAAAATGGGTGTGTTGGGAAATTGCTTCCATAGCGTGTGCTCCATCGCAATTAAAATAAATAATTGGATGTTTATTCCTTTGCCTTCTTAAGTTCCTTATCTGCCTGTTAATAGGGTAAATTGTCTTCTATACGGTAAGTCTTTTTTGCGTATTGTGTCATTACTGAAGAGCAACATAGGAATCATCTCAAAACCATAAGCAGGACGACCGCTGTCTGCAGCCTTGAGTTTTCAACCTGGAAAAGCTGTAACTCTTCGATTCTATCACTGCTGCATTTGAGTAGCCACGGCCAAACTGACGGGCGTAACTAATATGGGAAATCAAAATAAGTTGCACGTGGTCATAAGTGAACATAATAACAAGTCTGTGAAAAATGGGTTTCTGCACGTTTATAACTACTGTAATATTTTAGAAATGCCTTCTTCAAAAAATTTTCGTCCATATTGGCAGCGATAGGGAAGGGACATACGAATTCAATTAGTAATTTTGCCGCAGTGCTGTTTCGACAGTTCATTTTTCATCGACCCAAACACGCAAAATTCACATGCAGACAGATCAGTACTGTGGAGAGAAACTTCTTACAATCCCTAGTGGTATTTGTTGAGAAGGTCTTTAATCACTACATCCTAAATCCAAAAATAGGGTTATCTTTTTTTCTGTATTTATACTTCTGGACCCAAAAGAACTCGTTGCTAATTGCAACAAGGCTTTACATGGTCCTAGTTGACGTCAATGAATATATATATATATACATGTAGCACTAGCTGTTACCGATGACTTCGTACACGTGGACTTAAAATTTCATTGCCAGAATTGAATTCGTATAAAGCTATTGGTAACGTAAGATTTGTCCCTAACAACACCAAGTCGGCATATTATGACGGGAAAGCCGTCACTACATCATCCTACCATCGAATCTATATCAAGAAGAGAATCAGTTTCCAACATATTTAAAAACAGAAAAACAAACGAAGGTGCGAGGATGTCGGGGGGGGGGGGAGGGGTTTAACTGAGGGCAGCTTAATTTAGCTTGGTCTTTTCTTCTTTCTTCAGCATGAGCACCAGATTCTTGGGTACTAATAACCTTAGCTGCTCTTCTAGATCTACTACACCTTAAGCCAGATTTACGCCCAAAAGGCATGTCGAAAAAGTAGACTAAATAAACTGATACCAGACACTTTTAGGCAGACACAAAGTAATAGTACAGTGCAGAGTGAATCGACATGCATACTAAATAATAGGTTTTGCTTCTAAAGAAAATTTACTAACAGACTGCGTGGGAAGCACAGCTTGAGCAACCGACGTAACATTACAGACTAACACACGCATCCGTCTGTCTGTCAGCATTCGATAAGTTCTCAAAATTTATTCTTACCAAAAAAAAAAAAAAAAATGCCCTGTGTCCTTCCTAAAGATAGAAAGTATTTCGTTGTCAAATTCCATCAATATCGGTATAGCCATTTAGTTGCCAAAACGAAACAAAAAGACATAGACTTATTTCCGCATTTATAATATTACTAGTGCAGATCAAACACACACTTACTTACTGCTAGAGAAACAATACCTGAGGGATCAATATAGCGTAAAAAAGTATACACCTACAGAATTATTAGACCGCCTACGATTTGCCACGCATTGCATCCCTAAATTTGCGGTATCTGCAGTTAAAAATGGAATCCGAACAACTAACCGTCGAGGCGTGACTCAAACGATGAAAAAAAATTCTTAAAAATCTTTGCTTCCACCGGCATTTGAACCGGAGACCACGATCCAATCATCAGTAAGCAAGCGCAATAACCACGGAGCCACCAAACCGCTACACGCGTATGTGCTACAGAGACTTACACATCCTATGCGTCTGTCTATCGCCGTTCAGTAATTTTACAAAATTAAGTGACAATATGTATTATTTATACAGAAAAAAGTATCCTATGTCCTTCCTAATGGCAAATAGCATCTCCTTGTCAAATATCATCACGATCGCATTAGTCATTTAGCCCAAGAAACGTAACAGACAGACAGAGAGACAGATAGAGTTACTTTATGATGTATAATATTAGTATAGATATGGATTTTGTTGCTGGCAGGTCCTTGCAGGTGGCTGGGGGAGTTTATTTTATAATCGAGCGGATGTGTTGCCATCTGCCTGATAAACGTGTAACTTATATCCCGTATAGTAAGTATAGTGTATTTTTGTGTGTGAAATGTGCAGTTCATGAGGGGAACGTTTGGAATTGCCCCAGCAGTCACCTAGACGATTGGGTAAAACCGCCCACAAACCGCAATCGGGATGGCCGCCGCTACGTGGGGTTCAGGACTACAACCTGTCTCGCTGTACTTCCCCGATACACTGTGGTGATGCCTCATAAGGAGCGCAGCCACGCTAAACGGAGGGTAATGCTTCACTGAACACTGTCAAAAAAGTTTCCTGCGATTTCTTCAGCTCTTATTTGCCGATTTTATCGAATCAAGTTGTTAATGCTGTCAGATGCTGATGACGTATTGCTTCTTCTTACACGCTAATCATCTGTGATGTTGGAATTCATCTACATCTACATACTCTGCAATTCACAGAATTGTGGCTGGCAGAGGGTGCTCAGCACCAAAGCTAATCTCTTTGTTGTGCATTCAAATCCCGAATGGTATGAGGGAAAAAAGAATTCATATAAGAATCAGTGCGGCACCTTATTTCTTTAATGCACCACTCCTCAACAGTTTACCTTGAAATAATATTTTCATCATAAACTTTACACACGTGTTTGTTTATTTTCCTTGACTGAACACATTTCAACCATAAAAATCGAACTACGGCTTAGATGTCTATTTTGGATGATTGAACGGTACCAGCAGATAAAAGCTGATTACTGATAATCTCAATCGATTTTGGTAAGGAGGTATTAAGATAGAGTATCAAACACTGTTGCCGCCAAAATTCATCAATATATCTCATGTTTCAACAACAAAAAATTTGTTGCTGTGTGTAACCTATTTGCTGATTGCCTCTCGTCTCTAAACGATACAAAAAAATATGACAACACATTTGTTTGCCCACTAGAGTTTAAATTTCTGCCGTAATTTAAGTCTATCTGAGACACACTTTTGGCGAAATGCACAAACATATCGCGCGCCCCTCTTTCCATTTTATTGAATAAGTGTCTCCACGTTCATTTATCTGCACTTTCGTTTTAACTGTCCTATCCATTTACCACCTCTACTTTCAACGTTGCCCTTAAAATTATTTATCCATCTGATCTTGACCTTAGGAGTGAACATAAACCTAATCGTTACATCTCTTTTGGAGGTCTGATATATGCCAATATTTTGAAATATTCCCACCGATCTTATTCACACAATTTTCATTCCTGTTTCCTTTCTTATCAACTCTTTATTTATTTATCATGGCATTCGGTCTATCGACCATACGGCCACCTTTAATAATTACATTAGTGTTTACATTTGCTGTTTGACCTTTTTAAATGAATGTAATCAAGCCTTATTTCACATAGCTTATAAAATTAATCAGTAATACAATATTAGTACAATGAGATGACAATTACAATTCCATAGCTTTTCTTACCCAATATAATCCTTGAAAATCCTATAGAATAACATGTTAATTCTGGTTGAAGTACGAGTTGTACTTGGTGTGCACAATAACATTTAATATAATAACACTTGAATTTTATGGTAATTTCTTAACAGCTAATGTACAGTATCCATAGTTACATTTAGTACAATTATAAGTAAATTGAAAATAATAATAATAATAATAATATATATATATATATATATATATATATATATATATATATATATATATATATATATATATATATATATATATATATATACATATATTCACACATACATACGTACATATATACACACATATACCCATACATATGCATACACACATACACACATGCACTTCAATAAAAATCTATTATTTTTATAAATGCTTTGGTTTAAAGGGAGATATCTGCCTCTCTTAAATAACGAGCTATCGCTCCGTACACATCGAGTCTTCCCTCTCTCAACAGCATATCTACCGATGTTGGAATTGGGATTTTCAGCTTGACCAGGCTGTTGTATAATTTGTTTTGTAGGGTCCGATAGAGGGTGCATGCTAGTATGATATGATTGAGATCTGCTGTTTCTTCTTGATCTGTCTGGCAAAAAGGTGACTGTATGACGCCGATTTTATGAAGGTGTTTTGGGTAACAACCGTGTCCAAGTCGCATGCGTATTATGGATGTTTTGAATCTTTTGCCCAATTTAGAGTCTTCAAACCATGGTTTAGAAGGTATATGGGGTTGGATTGATGAATAATACTTTCCTTTGATTGTTTGTGTTGACGTCCATAATTTTGACCATTTGTGGAAAACCTCTTTCCTAATGATTGTTATAAAGTCGGCGTGCGGCAGCCGGGTATATTGTTGCTCTCCGTCCGTAGTACTTTCCTTGGCCAGTTGATCTACCTTTTCGTTGTGCTGTATCGCCGCGTGTCCCTTGATCCATAGTAAGTGCACTTCCTTTCCCTCAACGGTAGCTGAGTACATAAAATTTAGTATGTCCAATAGGATCTTGTTCATTCCGTTGATTCTTTTCATATTTTCCAACTTCTGAGCAACGCTTTTCGCGTCTGATAATATCAGTATTTTATTGAAGCGTTCCAAGCCATATTTCATGGCCTCTCTAATTGCCATGGCTTCTGCGGTATATACTGTGGTCTCTGGTGGCAGGCGAACTTTCTGAGAGTCTTGGGTGAGTGGGCAGAAGAAAGCATAGCCAACCCCATTTGTTGTTTTCGAGCCGTCAGTATAGATTTGTACGTGTTCCGGCCACGTTAAGGCCAGAAAACTCTCTATCTTGCTACTTGCCTTGTTACTCCTTATATCAACTCTTTAGTATTAACTCTAGCTCTTCCAGTTATACCGATTAAACTTTTTAAAGATCTCAGCTTTTCAGCATGTGAGCTAGTACCAAAATAAATAGACTAAATAACAGAAATACTACCGCCGTAACTGAAAAGACGATATAAATGTGTCTCTAAGACAAATGTCATGCAGGATTACAGAAAACGACTTTACACATAAATAAACATGTAAATTCAAAAGTCTCTTCCCTAAACAGTTAGATATAGCTGAATAAAAATGAAACTAACAGCCCACTCTCAATATTAGGCCTTTCTGTATTATATTAGAGATTTAAAATGAAATTACAAATTTGCTCTGATAATCAGTAGTATGAATTGTTTGCGCGAAGCAGTTAATCACAAAACGAGAAAATCACATTGGTTTGCGCTAGCTGGAGGTGAATGGACCTAGAACGAACCAATCTGCATGCAGCACGTCCTGTGCTGCACTGGGCAGGAAGGAATCCTCGCGACAGCACGTCCAGGCTTCAATTGGTCCTGAACGGGACCGACAGGTACAGCTGCAAACTAAACGACGACGCTCGCTCAGGAATACAAATGTCACCACCAGGACAGACATGGTAAGTGCTCAACGCTTTATGAGACACGGTAGACATGAAGTAAGAGGTACAAAAACCACGTTAGAATGTTCACCCACATAATTGGTGAGATGATCACCAGTGACCCCTGAGCTTGGTGGTTGAGGTGACGCTCACGCCTTGTATTGGGGAGGACGCGGGTTCGAATCCCTGTCCGGGAATCCAGATTTGGGTTTTCCATGGTTTCCCAAATCACTTCAGACAAATGCCGGGATGCTTCCTTCAAAAGGCCATGGCCGAATTCCTTCCGATTCCTTGCACCCCCCCCCCCCCCCATCCTTTCCCGTCTCTAAAAACCTCGCTGTTAGAGAGACGTTAAGCAAATAAAAAAACCAGTGACCAATGAGCTTGGTATATGAGAGGTGACGTTCACGCCTGGTATTGAGGAGGACGTGGGTTCGAATTCCCGTCCGGCTACCCGGATTGCTGTTTTCTATGAGTTATCGAAATGACTAGGTGATGCCGAGTTGATTCCTCTACAAGGCCATGGTCGAATCTGTTCCCATTTCTTGTCCATGAACCTCTCCCGCCTATAATGAATCGTGAAGACAGAAGAAAAATAAACCTCTCATGAGATATTAAATTTTCTTGCAATAACTTCGTTAACCTTGATACACAGAGCCAAAGAAACTGGTATAGGCATGCGTATGCAAACACAGAGATATGTAAACACTCAGAGTACGGCGCTGCGGTCGGCAACGCATATATAAGACAACAGGTGTCTGGCGCATGCGTTAAATCGGTTACTGCTGCTACAATGGCGGGTTATCACGATTTAAGTGAGGTTGAACGTGGTGTTATAGTCGGCGCACGAGAGATGGGATACAGCATCTCCGAGGTAGCGATGAGGTGGGGATTTTCCCATACGACCATTTCACGAGTGAACCGTGAATATCGGGAATCCGGTAAAACATCAAACCTCCGACATCACTGCGGCCGGAAAAATATCCTACAAGAACGGGACCAACGACGAATGAAGAGAATCGTTCAACGTGACACATGTGCAACCCGTCCGCAAATTGCTGCGGATTTCAATGCTGGGCCATCAACAAGGGTCATCGTGCGAACCATTCAACAAAACATCATCGATATGGGCTTTCGGAGCCAAAAGCCCACTCGTGTACCTTTCTTGAGCGCACGACACAAAGCTTTACGCCTCGCCATGGCCCGTCAACACCGATATTGGACTTTTGATGACTGGAAACATGATGCCTGGTCTGACGAGTGTCATTTCAAATTGTAACGCGCGGATGGACGTGTAAGGGTATGGAGACAACCTCATGAATTCAGCAGGGGACTGTTCAAGCTGGTGGAGGCTCTGTAATGGTGTGGGGCGTGTGCAGTTGGAGTGACATGGGACCCCTGATTCGTCTAGATACGACTCTGACATGTAACACGTACATACGCATCCTGGCTGATCAACTGCATCCATTCACATCCATTGTGCATTCCGACGCACTTGGACAATTCCAACAGGACAATGCGACACCCCACACGTCCATAATTGCTACAGAGTGGCTCCAGGAACACTCTTCAGAGTTTAAACATCTACACCGGGTACCAAACTCCCCAGACACGAACATTATTGAGCATATTTGGGATGCCATGCAACGTGCCGTTGAAAAGAGATCTCTACCACCTCGTACTCTTATGGACAGCCCTGCAGGATGCATGGTGTCAATTCCCTCCAGCACTACTTCAGACATTAGTGGAATCCATGCCACGTCGTGTTGTGGCACTTCTGCGTGATCGCGGGGGACCTATACGATATTAGGCAGGTGTTCCAGTTTCTTTGGCTCTTCAGTGTATATTTTTACGCAGGCTGTATAGAGAACCAATTGTGTTTTTTAATAACTGCAGTCAGACTTTTAGTGTATCATGATGTTGGATAACATTTAGTTCGGTAAATAAAAAGATCACTGAAAATAATGTGGTAAATCAAAGGAAGATGAGCTTAAAAAAGAAAGATGGAATCATTACTTAGTTTTCAGTTTTAATGTTCCATAACTGTACGGCTGTAGAAATGATTTTCCACGTCAGACTGTTTGCTTTGCAATATAAAGTAATTATTTTTATCAAACAAAACTTTAAAAAAATAAAGGAAATCGCTTATCACGCTGCGTATCAAGAACGACTCACTTTATAGATTAAGTATCATTAACTGAAACAATCCCTATCTGTTTGAATATTTAGTTGGAGATAAAAGTGAAATCACAGGTACACTTAGTTGTAAATATTGCTTACAATGCCATTAAAAATCTTTATACGTTTCAATAGAGGCTTCAGGTAATTAATTCTGTTTGAAAACTTTTCAATCACTATATTTCTTCAATACCTATTACTTACAGGTGAAATCAAAGTTTTGATTAAGCATTCTGCCACTTATATATTAATCTCAGACAACGTAATTATTTGAAGCCCGTCTCTTCCTACTAGTGACTTACCCAAGAACCATCTTAAAAAATAGTAAATATATCAAAAGTTATTCAATATAAGAACGTCGCAAGTTACATTACAAAAAAGAAAAAAAAGGAGAGGGGTAAAAAACAGTTCGTGGAAGATAACTGACTTGCAATAAAACATGTTGACACTTGGACTACATTAAAAAAAACCACCACAGTCGTTTTTTGAAAAAGATTGTGAAGAACTCCGAGAACAAAATCTGGTGTTACCTACTGACTTGATCAATTGATGAAAACATTGCTTTCTGCTGTAAAACAAGAATCAAGTCTAATCGAGTCAACGGCAGCACTGCCTACCCTTTTCTCGAAGCGATTCAAGCCATTTTTGAATCTCAGTTTATGCGGTGGTATTCATGCTTCATGTCTCAAATTTCTGTTATGCATAAATATCAGCAATGTAAGTATTCTTGATAAATTTTATTTCGTTACTGTTATTAGTTCGTATGTTATTCAGATGCAAACTTCTGCGATTTTGTTACTCATTGACTGACTGACTGACGGTCGTCAAAACTCTATGGTACTTCCTTTAGCCGTAGAAAGCTGAAATTTGGTACGCAGATAACATTTTACCCACATATTATAAGAAAAGTCTAAAATTCGTAAATTTCCATATATCTACCTACTACTAACGTGAAATCGCTGTCTGCACTAATAACTTTATATACATCAGATTTTTATTGTAGAATGAGCTTATTAAGCTTAACTAATGTATTAACTTTTACTTCCTTCCTTTTCTTACATTGAAAGTTTTTGAAATTTAAAATTTTATTTCGACCTCTACACCCCGACATCAAAATTACACTGTACTTCCAGTAATCCTATAAACAAGTAATTTGCTATACATATATATTTTCAACCCTAAATCCCAAGAGAAGTCTGATATTGGAGTTTTTGCCCGTATTTATTTAATTACATTCCCAAATACAAAAAAATTCTGGCACATATTCGCGGCTTAATTGCTTTGTTGTGGATGAAGCTATATGCCTGACAATTTGTTAATACATAGAGATCAGCAAGTTTAACTAATATATAAAATATTACTTTGTTCCTATGCTTAGTTTGGAAGTTACCAGCAATTTATTTATGGTGGTAGTTAAATCAGCGGCAATCTGTATTGCTCGGCTATGGCGGACACCCATTGTTTTCAGAGAGTGGGGCATTGTTGGAAAATGTATATTGATGTCTTCGATTCTGAAATGTATTTACTACCGATTTTCAAATGGAATCATTACATTTGCGCAGTAATTCAGAATAAGCGATAAACTTACAACAAAGTAATTAGATTCCACAAAAACAATTCTTGTAAAAATAGGCTAAACCTCCTGCTCGTGTAGTGACATAAAGTTATGAGATCTTCTTCTGAGCCAAGCCTACACTTTACAGTGTGTATTCACTTCACTTTGTGAAACAGAATGATTTATCTCGGATTCATAGATCGTTTATTTTGAATAAAAAAATCTGGTGACTTGGCCATTACACACGTCAAAATATTTACTGAAAATGAAGGCATAATATGTACTTGTCAAATTCGAAACAGAGCTAGGGAAATCTTAACTTTTATGTATTTGTACGTTTTATAAAGCAACACGTTTAAGGTATTTATATAGGTTAACTAAAGCATGGCGCGCATAATGGCTAAGTCGCCAGAATTTTCTTTTGTTTAAATAAACTATCTATGACATCGAGAGAAACCATTCTGTTTCACAAAGTGAACTGAATACACACTTGGATACAGACTTGGATCAAAAGACGATCTCATAACTTTTTGTTACTACCCGAGCACGAGACTTGATCTATTGTTCCAAGAATTGCTTTTGTGGGATATATATTATTTCTAAAAGATCACAGAGATATTAATAAACTGCTTCACTGGATTCGACAAGGATTAAGCGCGTGACCTATAGATGGCAGCACCACACATCACGGATGTATCAATAAACCGCCTTGTTTCTACAATGAATAGCTTTTCGGATATTTTTTTCTGTTGCGGAAACATTTATATTTTGCTATACAGTTCCTATGTAAACATTTTATTTGAGAAATTTTCTCACAGGCCATGATCGCAGCTACGAGTACACATGCCACAGAGATATGGGTATGCTATGTATGTTTTGTTCAGGATAGTTGTAGTCCTTTAAAGTCAGTGGCAGTTTGTCACACATGTTTTAAGCGTCCAAAAGTTTTCCCTAATTGTTTCGTAACATTTAAGTATTTTGTTATGTACCTAACACACTAAACAAATAAATAACTGCTACAAAAGGGGCGATTCTTCTTCCACCCAATTACAAACCACCAACATCATTATTCATCGCATTTTATTCGCACGGGTCATATGATGAAATGTTAAGAATTTTATGCGATTATCACCATGAATTTATATTTGAAATAAATTTGACAAAATACAAAATAAAACTCCATTATGAATAACTGTATATCATTTCTCCTCTAGTAAAATTCATGTAAACAAAAACGTAGGTTGAATGAATCTATCACCAGTGGGGAAACCACTATGCAATACTTATTTTCTCTATGACTAGATGCTGGTATTCACAATTCATTCTAAATATTTTCTGCAAAGGTTTATGTAGCAAAATTTCTAGATTTTATAGTTTACAAAAATTTACCAAATGAATATTTTTAACTAATTTTAACATCAGCAGATAATACTTTTGACAAAAAATCATATGTATTAATCGATAGAGAATTTAATGAATCAGATATTAAATATGATATGAAAATTTGTTTTCAGCTGTAATTTTTCATAATCGTTTTGTATATATCATTTAAAAGACAATTTCAGAAATCGGATACCTATTTAAATCAACTTTTTACATTGATAAAAATAGTTTTACAAACAAATTTTTAGTGAATTAAATTTAGCATGAACGGAACTCTGAAGGCTGTAAGGTGTCCCGCAATTGTGGAATTTTACTATGACGTTCACACCAAGACCTAATACGTAAATGGTATTTGTGTTTTGACTCTACTCAGCTTCCAATAACATGTGAGTTCTGTTCTGCCAGGTAGTTTCTCTGAGTGTCTCACAGTGGTTCTGAGTAAGTCAATGAATCGCCCGTAGGTGACTAACTCCTACCACGCCTTCTTTCCCTTCGATGCCCTTCTGACTGGGAAGGTCGAGGCGACGCCCAACCGCATCCAAACGGCGTCCAATGAGCCGCCTTGTCGAGGCGTCCCGTGACGCAGTCTGGACCTATTTGGCACCGGCGGCGGCAGTCCGTTGGGTCCCTCCCTCTACGGACAACACTACACAAACCGTTCGAAACGGGATAGGCCATTCATTCGGAATGCCTTACCGTGAGATGCAATGATAGTGACAGAGAAAAAACAAATACATTTTTTCTACTTCATGCATAATGGTTCACCGAATAATTTTATGAGCATTCAAATGTTTTCGGTCGGTATTGCATCTTCAGAAAATAGGCCACAATTTTAAGTTCCTCAAGGATCAATGCGTGGACCATATAAGATATCACCTCATATCTGACTTAATTTAAATTGAATGTTTGTAAGTTTGGTGTAACAGATTTCATTTTGAGTAGAAGGCAGCCAAGCGATGTTTATGGAACCAGAGATATTATGGTTGGCAATACCATGGAGGTAGGAAAAGAGAGGAGACAAGGTGTCGCTAAAACTGCGAAGCCGCCTGTAAACTCTGGAGCCGACTGCGCATGCGCGGCGGCCATATTAGCAGGTTCAAAACATTGGTCCGTTTTCATTACCGTCCCTGCTGTGAATATTTCATGTTCTGATATTTCAAAGTGTTTTATAATGCCAACTTGTGTTGCCTATGGTTGCACAAACAGAACAAGTAAGAAACAACCTGGAATAACATTCCATAGGTGAGTCACGTTGTAATTATTGTTCTTGAAGTGTTTGTAATGCGGTGTCTGCAACAGTAGGGCCTGTCATTATTGATTAAGTTTATTCACAGTTCTCAATAGGACGACGGTGTTATCAAATATTTGTTGATGCAAGGGACCATTGTATCTTACTATTTTTCACGTGTGGATGAAGTTTACATCGCGATGCAGCGAATTCATTATTCTACGTGCTTTAGTCCAGTTGTAATTTATATTGAAAGTGTATGATGAAATTAATTGTGATAATTTGTGTTATTCGAAATAGGAATCGTAATGAAATCCATTTTGTTATTATCCGAAATGTAATTAGCAATACGTTTCATGTGTTTAGTTGCGTTTGCATCGTTTGACTTTTTAACGGCAATATTAAGTCAAATTGTGATTAGGTTGAAATGCAGCCTGTAGCAGAATATTATTTTTATAGCATAAGGAATAAATTATTTTTTGTTATTAGTTATAAGTAATTTATTGAGCACCTTGTTAGTGGCTTGTGGAAAACGTCGAAAACCCAAATCTGAGTGGCCGCACGGAGATTCGAACCCACATCCTCCGGAATGCGAGGCCAGAACGTAAACCGTTCACCCACTACGCCCATTCGCACAAAGTAAGTTCCCATCAGAACATACATTTAGAATTAAATGTCTAGAACACGTAAATTTTTTATCAGTCCTTAAGAGCTCTAGGGATTTATTTAATGTTACCAAAATAGCAATATGACCCTAATTTTAATTATTATTATAATAATTTTTTTTGTCACTGTTGGGAGAAAGAAGTTCTATTTCAGCATACAAAATTCCTATCAAAAATTATTTAACAGCGAAGGTTAAAAATGAAGAAATTCTTCCGTTCCATATACATTCCCTGTGTTTCTTGGCCCTACCAATATGGCGACCTCCCCACCACTCTCCTCTCAGCTTCACTTCGTTGTATGGAGAAGGTCCCTTACGTGGTCTCCTCTCTTTTCTTTGCTCCATGGGTAATACCACCTTTAGTGAAACAGAATCTTTGGATGTGCAACAGAGGGGTTACGCGCATTAAACTGCAGGCAGATACAAATAACAAAACGCGTCCGTCGACCAATGATTCGTGAGATTAGAGTGCAAAAATAAAATAGGAGGTATTGTATAATCTGCAATGTGAATTAAGTAGAAAACTACAGTTACCAAAAAAAGCGTCTGTTTTTAATACAGGTTGGTTTTCTTGCATTAATGTAACTAACATTAAAGCCAAAACCTATCGTCGGTAATACTTACTTAGCAGGTGTAGTTGTCTTTCGCAAAGTGCTGCTATTAGAGATGAAGATTTTAAGTACTTCAGCTCTCTTCTTTTCTTCCATATATTGTAAACATGTATTTACAACCAGGAGAGAATCTGGGGGTAAAAAACGGGGAAAAGTTCAGCAGTAAACGTGCCGATATTCGTGTGACGATCCCCAGAATAACTGCTAGAAAGAAGACTAGGGTTGTGCCAGTACTGACTTATGGCTCCGAAGGGATATTAAGAGAATTCAGGCCACTAAGATGAACTTTCAGAGGAGTAGGATTGAAGCAACTCGATTAAACAACTTGCGTAATGAGCATTTCAGGAAAGCTGTTAAAAATGAACCTGTACAGGGTAGAACTGAAAGATCAAGAGGATATGTGACGAAATGATGCCACAGGAAATGCATAGTTTGAAGTAGAAGTGGACGAGAACTCTTGAAAGACCAAGGGATAGTTGGATTAAGGAATTAGAAAATACTGTGCAAGATATAGAAGTAATTAATACTGTAGTGGAAGAGGGCGGAATTAGAAAATACTGTGCAAGATATAGAAGTAATGAATACAGTAGTGGAAGAGGGCATATGTCGGTGGAGAGTATTGTGTTCTTGCAGGACCCAACCAGAAGCTGAAAGCTGTCGTAGATGATCATGATGATGACTGCAGTACTCTGTAGCTGCGTACAGTGATTGCGTCATAGTGTGATCTCCGCCCGAGGATAGTCAGATCCTCGAGTATCACGTGGCGCACACGGAAGCAGTTCTTCTGGGAAAGGGGAAAGTAAACTTCTGGCTGCCCCACGGCCCCACCTGTCTCGGGGCCGAGCATTACCTCGGAAACGACGGCGGGCTTTCACCGCACACACCCGGCCTCACCAGGTCATCCTCAAGGCATAAGGAGGACACAACTCAACAGCTCGTCACCAGGACTGATACAAATTTACTAACCGCTTTTGGTTTACTAATAAGCATTGAAAAATTATATTTGAAACAACCTCACAGGTTTTGGACAGAAAATTGATTTATCCTTATGGCAGATCAAATAAGGGGGCGTCCATAAATTACGTGAGGTGAAATGGGGGGGGGGGTGTCCGATGAAATCTCACTAAGGGGGAGGGGAGGGGGTAAACGGAAATTTCACGCGAGGTTTTTGAAATTTTTGTTGGATTGTAAAGATAAAAATAAAAAAGTCTACAAATGACGCGAAAGTCGATTTTAGGGGGGTATTTCGTCGAAAAGTGGGGGTGTAATTGGCTTCGGAAGGGTGAGACCTAAAAAAAAAGGTCTGAAAAAGTTGCGAGGGCGATTTCTAGAGGGGAGGGTCTCACGGAACAGATCTCACCAGATAGGGAGGCGGGGTCGGGCCAGATCTCACGAAGTCTCACCAGAGGGGAAGGGAAGGGGGTCCGGTAATCCGAAAAAACACCCCCACGTAATTTATGGATGCCCCCTAACACTCTTTTGGTTGAGAGATAATACATGTCAACAATTCCCTTAAGAGGCCTCTATCCCTGGCAAAACATACTCTGCGTATGGAATACTTCGGCGACCGGGATTGGTTCCACACACACAAAAACACACACAAAAAAAACACATACACACACACACACATAGTGGCTTCAGGGCACAGTGGTTCAAGCGTCATACTCAAGATCGATAGGTCGCCGGTTCGAATCTCTGTCTCGACGGGGATTTTCATAAGCCCTTAACCCGACTTCACCTCTGGAACAGCTTGATGTGTAATATGGAATACGCCAGAACGCTTTCGTGTTTCGGATTCCAAGTTAAACTCTACGTCACCTTAGGGTTAACAACTCTCTATATTTAACACATCTAAAGCAATTTCAGGGCAAACGAAGGCTTAACATGGTCCTAGTTGCCAAAATGAACATACATACGTACAAAAAAAATTAAGATTTCCAGGTTATGATGGACGGTTATACCTTAGGTGGATTATGCAATCAATTGGAACTCTGTTACTTGGGTGACCAAGTTACAGTACTTGTCTACTGTCCTGTAATTCCACAATTATTTGATATTGCTAGAATAATGTCTGGCATACAGCAATTTATGTACTTTTCACCTTGAAGGCACGACCGCAATCTGTGATGATTAAGTGCAATCCAAAACGGTGATGTTTAACATAGAAAATTGTATCTCTCAATAGATTTGTGCAAACTTTGCGTCTGTGACGGAAATGGTCTGTGCGGAGCATATAAGAAACGAGCTAAGTCAGAAAGTGAAAGATGAGTTGTCCAGTATCTCTGCTACTATTTAGTGACGTTCTCTCAATATCTTCTGATCTTGGTTCAGAGTTGCCATTACGCTTACTATGTGGTGAATGTTGTGCATTTAAATCAATTAAAAAGAAAGAAAGGAGCAAAAATGCTGGTTGTGGCGACTATACTCGAGGAATGTGACGTGGCAAAAGAAGCAAAGGGTATCATCGAATTTGAAGTACAAAACTGGACGAACTGTGGTGCTCCACGCACTCTAGCGCTCGACTCGACGTTACGTGGCTCGAATTTCAGTGATGGAAAAATATTTTCACTATTGGCAACTCGGTCAACAGCATAGAAGACAGGATAACGCACGATTGCTATCACCAGATTGGGTATACCAAAGTCCTGTAGTCGGTAGTGCGTATAAAATTAGAACATACTGCATTGTTGATGGTGCTAAGTCCTTCGCAATGAGACGTTAAACGTGGATATCCTGGTCATTTTCGAAGTACCAGGCCTGTATAGGGTGGCACAGGATTTCATCTTCTGGCTTCTTTCATCGCTCACGTTCAGTACGAAGACGAAATATTTCACAGCGACCTATTTAAGTCAATAAGATACAGTATAACACATAAACATACTGGGGAAGTAAACTGTAAACAAAATTTTCACTGGGGAGTTATGCACAGATGTAAATTCGTATAGTTTAACCATTTGCTAGGCATATTGCCTCGCCTCCATCGTGGCTAGGCTCAGTTAAAGGTGGAATGCTAACTGACGTGAATGTGACAAGCGTCTAGGTAAGGAGTACTCACTTGGAAAGTTGTGCATCTTAATAGCTATTTTAACTAATTCCTATAGCCCAAGAGTGCTCCCATTGTTTAGAGGAAGAGTGCCCCGAGATTCCCCGTCCGGGCATCCAGATTTGGGTTTTCCATGGTTTCCCCAAATCACTCCTGGTGAATGCCGGGATGCTTCCTTCAAAAGGCCATTGCCGAATACATTCCCATTCCTTGCCCCCCATCCTTTTCCGTCTTTAAAGACCTCGCTGTTAAAAGACGTTAAGCAGTTAAAAAACAAGCCCCATGACTTCCATTGAATATAATCTCCCCCGCCCCCTCCCCTGTCTCCCCTCGCCTCCCACCAACATTTCGCACTTCCGGTGACGTCATGTAGAAAATGGCTCTTATTCTAGGAGATGTATAATTTCAACTGAATTTCAAATAATTACCTTATTCAAATGGGAATTGAATAAATAAATTAATTGGAAGCTGTCCGACGAGAAGTAATTTTCATGCTATGTGTCTGTCAACTTTTTATGTAAAATGTACTTACAAAGCTGACCTTTCATTAACTGGCTCTCATGGACAAATTTTTTATATCACTTTCTATTTCCCATCTGCTTTGAATATTATTTCTTTGTACCTAACTCTGAAACAGCTAAATAAGGCCGAGACAGCATTAAGGTGGTTCCAGTCTCTTTATAACAATTGCAACGAACTCTTTGTTTTCTAATTCCCGGCCGTAATGACCGTGTGTGCCTAAAGTTCTGAGGGATACAGTCGCCAATAGTTGAAATAACTAAGATAGCAGATAAACATCTCTGTTTCCCCAATAACATAAAATCTCTTAAAACACTAATTATGATGACAGGTTCAATATTACGGCGCCTTGTTTCTGCTTTTGTGAGTGTACTTCTTAACCTGTTGCTTGCAGGAAACAAATACATGACGCATCACCTGACAGCAGATGTTGAAGCAGTCATGCGACCCTAATTAATTATCGTCCAGTTTGAGTGACGATAAATGGCACTAACCAGTTCAGCTGAGTGCATTAAGCCATCGAATGATGAGCAAGTACAGTACGATGGAAGAGAGTGGTCCATAGCCAACACCTGTGTGCCAATCATCCTTACTTTGGTTTCTGCCCGACTTCCATAATCATCTGCGTTATTATTTATTTAGCGTATGGCAGAAATTACATCATACACTTTACATAAATACCTATGTACATTGATCAGCCAGAACATTATAACCGCCTACCTACGCGATACCATTGTCTCCTGACGAGGAATGACTGCTAGTCAGACACACTCACGGTGCATGAAGTATCAGTGAGCGTGCTATCCATGTTTAGAATGAACAAGGCGCGCGATCTATCTGAGTTTGACCGAGGACAGACTATGATGGCTCAGAGGCTCGGCACGAGCATTGCGGAAACTGCACGACTTGTCGGGTGTTCGAGGAGTGCTGTGGTGAGTAGCGAAACCAAGGTGAAACCACGTCCAAACGCCGAGGGACGGGCGGCCACCCCTCATTACGGATGTCGTAGGATGGGAAGATTGGCAAAACAGGACAGGTGGCGAACTGTGGTGGAACTAACATCGGACTGTAATGCTGGGCAGATTACAAGTGTGTCTGGGCACACAGTGGACCGAACACTCCTAACGATGGGCCTCCGCTGCCGACGACCCATGCATGTGCCAATGTTAACACCACGACATCGGCATCTACTACTGAAATGGGCACGTGGCCATCGTCACTGGATGTTGGCGCAGTGGCAGAGGGTTGCATGATCTGACGAATCCCGATACCTTCTTCGTCATACCAATGAGAGTGTGCGAATCCGTCGTTTTACAGGGGAACTGCTTCTTGACATCTGTACTGCGGGACGGAGACAAACTGTCGGCGGCTCAATTATGCTCTGGGGAACATTCACGTGGTCATCCATTGGTCAAGTGAGGCTCGTGCAAGGCACCATGACGGCCAATAAGTATCGTACACTGGTTGCAGACCACGTATACCCCTTCATGACGACCATGTTTCCCAACGGCAATGGCGATTTCAACAAGATACTGTGCCATGTAACAAGGCGAGGAGTGTAATGGAGTGGTTCGAGGAACACAGTGCGAATTGCAATTGATGTGCTGCCCCCCTAACTCGCCAGATTGGAACCCGATCGAACACACCTGGGATGTCAGATCTCATCGCTCACCTCCCGTAATTCACGGGAATTAGGTGACTTGTGTGTGCAGATGTGGTGCTAACTCCCTCCAGCGACCTACCAAGGCCTCATTGCTTCCATGCCAAGACGCGTCGCCGCTGTTATCCGAGCCAAAAGCGGACATTCCGGCTGTTAGGTAGATGGTCATAACGTTCTGGCTGATCAATGTATGAACATAGTACAGGATAATATTTTTAAGGTAGGTCGGTATTTAAAAAGAAATGTTCACATTTCACAAATAGTTAATTGACATTTTAGAGGCCATCAAGAAATTGCTAGGGTCTTGAGGATAGGTTTCAGCACCACAGTCGCAGGTCTGTGATAATTTTTTCCCCATCTGTATAACGATTCTGTACATCTCGTACAATTGGTCCTAACTCGATTAAGAGCAGACCAGATTTGATAGCACAGGTCAAACCCTGCCGGCTTGGTTGTGATGTAGGACATATGAGGATGGTGGGAGGATCACTGATGTTCTATTCTTTTCTTTACCAATCAGTCAGGCTTAAACCAGTTTGGAATTGAAATGGCTCACCTCGTTTATTATGGGTTGATTTTATTATTGGGAGCCTTTTATAATTAATTTGTATATTCATGAACAGGTTTAACTATATGTAACAGATGTAGACATGAAGAGGTTAGCACAAGATACGAAGGGATGGAGGATTGCATCAAACTAGTCGAAAGACTAATGACAGAAAAAAACAGACACACAATTTTATAAGTTCAAATCTTACATTTTATTACTTCATTTATATTTGATCAAAAGAGACAATTACAACTGAAATTACCTGGCACACGTAAAGTTTCTGCTAGCTCGAAAAGTGTATTTTATCACGTCCCTATCTCTCTGCGGGTCGATTTTGGGGTGTCTAAGTTATTTACTGGAAGTTGAAGAATGCAATTCACTAAAGGTTGCGCTTACCAGAAGGTCCATATGGTCTTGAGGATATCACCATTTTCGATGCATTGTACAATTACTACCTGTAACTAATAACAGCTTGCATGTGTTGAAAAGGAACAATTTTGTCGATCTCCTCTAAATAACACGCCATCACCGAAGAGACGGGGTAGCTCACAGTACTCGACAAAGTAACTGTTAAACACTTTTTTTCACTCTCAGCTTACGAACAACTGATGCTTTTAGAAAATTATAAACAAAGGTATTTGACCGTGATTTTTCTTCAGCAGTTTCATTTTTTTTCAGGAATAAGTAATTCATTATAAAGTATAACGTCGATGTTATACCAGCAGGCTATTAATAACAAACTAAATAAAGAATTTGAATTCTAGAATAATACTCAAGCACCATGGGTAGCACCGGCCCCCAAGTTATACTCAGGTGGCAGTGGTTATCATTAAGGTGGGTTCCCACGACGCGTGGTTTCGTAGGCCACACCGCATCAGCCGAAGAGTACGGATCAGCACGTGCCACAGGCTAGCCCTCGCCACCGACCAACCACCTTGCCCAGGGCGTGTGATCCTTACTGATTGGGCGACGGATACAGGCGAGACCCTTCCCAAGGCCCGCTCGTTGGTAGCTGGATTGGCCCGGCCGGCAAATGCGCGGGTCGTGGGAAGCCAGCTTTAGACGGACGGGAGTGGGGAGGAAGACCCGATCTAGAACCGAATTTTTGAGATCTGGAGAAATTAACCTACGAAAGAAATATTTGTGTTGCAATCTGTCTGCAAGACGTATAACTTTGTGTTCTGTATGATCAGTGTATTTTTGTTTGTACCGAGCGTCGTGGTGTAACTGTTAGCGTTTTGGCCTCGCATTTGGGAGGACGGCGGTTCGAATCCCCGTCCGGGTATTCAGATTTGGGTTTTCCATGGTTTCCCAAATCACTCCAAGAAAATGCCGGGATGCTTCCTTCAAAAGGCCATGGCCAAATTCCATCCCATTCCTTGCCCCCCATCCTTTCCCGTCTCTAAAGACTTCGCTGTTGAGAGACGTTAAGCAGTTAAAAAAAAAAATGTTTGTAAAATGTGTAGTTTATGAGATTAGGTAACTGCGGAAAAATGCCTAAAAACCCAAATCAGGACGGCCGGTACGGGCGGACCAGGACTCGAACCTGATACCTCCCTGATACTGTGTGGTGACGCCAAGAATTACGATAAAATTAAGAATTTATTCCAGAACTTTCGTCAGTGTTTTTTAGAACTTTTATTTATTTATTTATTTCTTGTGTCCAGGACATAACAAGTTGAAAAAACAAATAACATTAATTAATTAATATTAAACTATAAACACAATTAAATAGAATGTGACCAGAATTCCGCAATCTTGATGGCCTTCTCGTTTGCCCTATAAAGGTCGTCGATATTGCAGGTTTCAGGGAGATTCCTGCATGTCAGAAGATGTTGTGGGTTCTGAAGCTCACCACTTTCACATAGATCGTTGCCATTAGAGTACCCCCATTTTTTAATATTATATTTACATCGGGACACTTCAGTTCTTAATCTGTTTAGAGCCTTCCATATAGCATATGGCTGATTACATCCCGCAGCCGGTGCCTCTTTGATGTTCCTCCACTGTTCTTCAGGCAACGAATTTCGCCATAGTTGGACCAGGACAAATTTTTAGAACTGAACTTGCCAAACATGACGTTGTCACAGCACAAACAGTAGTGAATAAACCAACCCAGTATTCTAGACGCTAGCGAGTTGCTCGATCAAGCTAGATAGCCTCCTTAAATCTGCTTTTGCATTAAACTTTGTTCGCTTTGAACAGGCGGTTCAAGGTCACTTAGCATCATCCCGTCTCCGTTCCTCTTAATCCTACGCACACACAGAGACACTATCGTTCATTCGCAGACGTCAGTGGTCAGCTCGGAGGGTTAGGCCATGAGGTGAGGCACGAGGCAAGTAAAAGGTAAAATACAACCTTCTATTCTGAGAAATTTTAATGCTCATACAAAGGAAATTAGAGTATAAAACACTAGTGCGTCCGCGTCTGAATTACTGTTGTGGAGTTTGGGATCCGTATCGCAAGGGCCTGATTGACTCAGTGGAGAGGGTACAGAGGAGAGCCGCTCGATTCGTGACTGGTTGCTACAGCCCTTATGAAAGCGTCACATAATGGTTACGTAGATTGGGCTGGGATCGTTTGGAAGACGGACGACATCATTTGCGTTTAAATTTATTGGAGAATATGCGAAATTCTATGACCTACGAATGCAGTGAGATACTTCTTCCGCCAACCTATTTGGGTGGCAATGAGCGGAGAGATAAGATTCGAGAAATAAGAAGTCGTACTGATGCTTTTATGTATTTTTTGTTCCCTCGTGCTATTCGGGATTGGAATGCGCAGAATTAAGATTGGTGTTTAGCACCCTCTGCCACCCAAAATGTTTGAGAATTGAAGAGGATGGATGTATATGTAGATGTAGAAACAGATTTTAGCGGTAACCGAAGCTTCATACTAAACGCAGTGAAGAATCATTCTTCAAGTAACTTTTATGGAAAATTCTTCTCACATACTAGGGGCTGCAGTAAAATTTAAAACCATGTTCAAATCCATTGCAATCAGAATATTATAAAATATACAGTTTTAATTACAAAGATACGTTATCTCTATTATAACATTATTTTAATTCGGGTCCTGTCTAAAACTGCTCATGTAAATTGGTGGTAAACACATTTTCGCTAAATAACACTGAATAACATATTACTAGCATAGACTCTTTGTTTTTGTATCTTACAACAAAATCAATAGCCATCATCTAAATTTCTGTTTAGCATGGTTCAAATTATTCGGTTCGGGAGATAAATAAGGACATTAATCCTCCAACATCTGATAGCCATGATGCGAGTGTAACCAGTTCAGTGTGGATGAAGGGAGGAAGATTTTCGACGTCACCCCGCAAACGTATCAAATACTACCCAGCTGAACAAATACACAACAATGCAACTAGCTAATAGGGCAAACACACTGACTTTTTCTCAATAAGAGATGGGTGTCACTAACCTTCGAATTACCCAATTTTATTTCTGCTGAATCTTCAAAGTATAGGTGTCAAATATAACAATTCGACAGTATCGACTGCTATCTTAATCAAATGCAGATATAATCTTAAATTAACAGGCGTTCGGTGTTGACAATAATTTCTGTACCTGATAATGAAGACTGAATCTTGCCATCGAATAGCAGTTTTTATTTAACTTCTAACGGGGGTACATCCATGAAGATTTTGACATGATCTATACTCTTCGAAAGTTCATTCGACTAAAATAATTATTTGCTCCTATTTGTATAGATACAAATTTAGGCAAATGTGGAAACGGTCTGAGCCCAGTAAAGATGAAGATCATGGCTACAAAGCCACAGAGTTCCGGTTGTAATGAACCTTTCTCACGGATCGTAAGGAATCTTGAAAAAAGAAAACAACGTCCGAACATAATTATGCACTATCGCTCTGGAAACTTCACGGCAAGTGTTCCGCCGGGAAGTCCGTTTAATTAGTAATCATACACCTGGCAAAAGAGAACAACACTTGGGTCCTGATTCTTTTGATATAACACGTAAACGTGCCTCGCCAGAAGTACGAGATTTTTTTTTTCCCCAAGTGAAGTTGTGAATTTAAATGTTGTCTAGAAAATGAGTTTTGTGGTAAAAAAAAAAGAAGCTAAATAGAACAAAACAAAAATGATCTTGTTCCACGATCTCTCAGGAAGCTATTTGAGAAGAAGACAAATTCGTGTATTTCTGATCAGCGTGCAGGATTGCAGTAGTACTGTGCGTTCGAGAGATAAAACAGTTGGTAAAAAACGCATCTCTCTTTTATACTTGAGACGTGTAAATGTCAGCACATGACACTCAACATAAAAAAGAGACACATTTCAGAACCGTAAATTAATTAACAGCTGCCATCTACTATTTAATTTCGTAAGGTCACCCACTCACCTCAATAGCTATTGGCTGGAGAACGGTGTCACGTGTCAGCATTCGCTCGCAAAAACAGCGACCAGAGATACCATTAGAAGAAATTCATGTTTATGTCCACCATTTAATAGCTAAGCAACTGCTATCAAATTAATTGGTATAATACATTAATTAAGTTTGCTTTTCGTAGCGTGTCATAGTTGAAATATTGATAAATTTTGCGGCTGAAAAAAACGTGGATCTGCTTTTCAGTAATCTGTTGCTAATAAAAGCAACATAAAAAAAATTAAAAAAAATTAAATCACTCATCGTCTCTGCCTTAACCACTAATGCCAATTGTCATTCCGGATTAGTATAAATTTCAGTTTAATTAAAACTTTCACTAATGTTGTTGCTTGACCAAAGTTTATGCATTACATTTTATTTACTTTTTAGGTATTTTACTGACTGATTTCGTTAATGGTTTTTGTTCATGTTCGCTGTTCGTGAGTTATTAGGTTATTTTAAGTTGACATCATACTAAATATGTTACGGAATCGACTATTCTGGCAATTTATTTCTTTGCAGTTGCTCCCAAACGTAAAAATTTTTAGAGGGCAAATGTAGGTGGGTGCAGGAAAAGGGGAAGATGGATGTTTAGGGAAATTGCCACCGGAGCGTGTGCTCCATTGCAATTAAATTAAAAGTTTAATAATATGAAATGTCTATTAAGTTTTCTGGCCGTCGTAGATACTATGACCAATGATTACATTATTGTTTGTCCAGTCTCAATAAGAAACAACGTGATGCTTTCGTAGCATACAGGATATTTTTTTAAAAAATTACAGAGTGAACTTTAAGGGTCAAATACAACTCAACTTTGTATTTAAGCAAGTTCGAGTGTATAACCTTTGAAACGATTATACGATTGCGCTATCGTCCCTGTTCGTGCTTAATACCTTCCTCTATTAATGCTTCTGAGTTCTTCAAGCTCAAGAGATTTTATTCACTCTGAAACAAGTTTATATTTGGTCAAATCAGGTCAACCTGCAACATATTTCATTCTGAAAACCTGAACTATTCTAGACCCGTGACGATACGCAGGGTCTGTCAAGGGCTTACGCTAGTATAATATAAATGATAATAGACACTTTTAAAAATAAAAAAAATAAGTACATATACGAAAACTATTTAAATGGAAATAGCACTGCAAATGGGAAAGGTAATGCGGATAATGAAGCAGTAGTAGTAACCGCATGCGTTGGGCCTGGATACAGGACGTGATCTCAATAGTTCGGCACCCTTCGTCGAGTCCGATTATGCCCGAAGTGTTAGTTACACTGGTCGCCACCACAGCGCTGTCTGTCCAACCAGGAAATTTCAAATAATTAACTATACTGATTCCATTTCCGCTTATATTGTTAAAAGCAAGTGGAACTTCGATGGCAGAAAAAAGGAAATTATCTGTTGTGGAAGTAACTGTACAAAAATATTAAGGCCAGAGATAAAAAATTATAACGCGAGGCAGAGATATAAAAAAATATAATGCGAAGTTCGCTTGAATTTAAATTTGTTTGTTTGTTTGTTTACAATGATTAAAAATATAAAGTCATATAAGAAGAAGATCATATATTATAGTTATTTGTCTTTGAAATTATACTTTTCTTAGAAACTTTTCCATAACAATGAACTATCATTTTCGACGGGCTTTGTGGAAGTAGTTATTAGCAGTACAAACCGAAGGGAATAGATAAAAAAAATGGGAAGAAGAGATGCGTTGTTCATTTTCTCGCAGCAATTACGAGCCATTGTGTATTCTGTTTACCATCTATTGGGATAAAACTAAGGGTAAAGCGGGATTTTACTAAGTAGAAAGGTATTTTATTTTTATTTTTTATCACAAGCTAAGAGTTGGTTATCTGTACGCAGTTTAAAAATTTGCCACTAGCCGAGCATGCTACAAGTGTAACGGAGTTTACTCTAGAACCTACAAATAAACAGCTGTTCATTTCTTGACAGGGTTGATAATGATTAGGATATTAAGAAACATGAAGAGTGGTTTGAACGTAAGGTAGGTCGCAGATAAAGTTAAATCTACATTACAATTCATAGATTGATTTTTTTAAAAAATATGAAGTTTATACTAAGCACATACAATATAAATTTCCTGAACCCGTCATCTAGAACACATGTGATCAGTACTGAAAAGGATTGAATATACAGTAAGTATAGAGAAAATTGAGACAAGAGCCGTTTCGCTTATGGTCGCCTGCCACAGCTCTTACGGAAGTGTCGCAGACATAGTATTTTGGTTGAAAACACTACTTGTAATTGCACGTTACTTAACAACTTTTATTCCGATAAGAAAATTAGACAAAAACAGATGTTTCACTTTTGGTTAAGTTATTAATAAAACGACAGTCAGGTTCTGGGAATTTAAATTTTCCTCATAATTTTGGCATGTTAGACCTGAAAATAGGAGATCATGATTGAGATCACTTGGTATTGATATTTTTTTTTTACTTATGGCTTTACGCCTCGTCGACGTCGAGGTCATTAGTGGCGGGATGGGACTGGGGACTGGGGACTAGGAACTGGAAGGAATTCGACCATGTCCTTTTTGAAGGAAGCATCCCGGCATTCGCCTGGAGTGATTTGAGGAATCCATGGAAAACACAAATCTGGATGCCCCGATGGGGATTCGAACCGGCGTCCTCCGGAATGAGAGGCCAGGGCGTTAACCGCTCACCCACCACTCTTGGTACTTGGTATTGAGAACATGGACTTGAAACAATGGTGGGTAGAAAGTGATACTTAGACAATTCCCGATGTTTTATGTCAGGATGAACAGAATAGGTTCTTGTTGTCGCCGCTACTTTTATTGTAATTTAATTTTCGTTTAGCAATCCTATCTTTGTAAGTCATGGAAATTCCGATCTATTTTTCTGTTAGCTTTTCCTTTAGTTCTCTCGAATCATAAGCTCAGGTTCTATAAAATTATTCCCGCCGTCGGTTTCATTTACATATAAGTAATTCTCCATCCATTTAACAAAGTTCTTATCACTTAAAATTTCGAATGTGATTTGTTAAATCAATTCTTCCAGTAGATGGGTTCTTAAGTAATTTCCGTATAAATGTGTAATTGAACAAAAATATTTAACAGCTTCGTTAAACCTATTATGGAAGAACCGAAAATATAAAAAAAACACGTCCAACTCAGGCTCCTGTTAACGTCGAAAACGTTTATATGACCGCTCAGAACTTCAGTTCTCTCTCCTCTTAACAGCCAGTGGTATAGGACGCTGATAAACAGGTTATAGTTTCAGAATAAATCCGCTCTTCTTCCCCATGTATGGAATTTCTTACCACTGTAGCTATTTTTAGCGATTCCGTGATAAACATTGAGGCAGTAAGCACCTTTCTTGCGGGATTTAAAAATACACACGATTAAAAATTTGTATTCCAGTAACAAAATAATCATTAAAAAAGCACATTTTTTCAGTAAGAATAAAAATTGTGTTTTTCGTATCAATTTTTAACATAGCAACTGCTAAACGGGGTTTACTTAATAAATTGTACATGAATATGATACGCTTATTCAACAGATTTTAAAGAAAGATTCAACATAAACGCTGCCAGTTATATTCCAACCTATGACGGCTGGCTACGTAGTATCTCCCCAGCAACTATCAGGCACCATGAAACAATTTTGCAGTCAACTAAATTAGACGCACCTGTCTGCAACTGACAAAAATATATTTTTAATGCTTTAGCAAAATGGTAAATTAATCATCGCCGTCACATGCTTGAAGTACAAAATATTCTTAATTCCCGATTCTGATAATTAAATCACTTTAACTGGGAGAAAGGTAGTGTAGTCAGACCAATAAACAAAGTCAAGAAAAGTTTATCAACGTGAAGCACACAATTACATGGCATACTCAGCAAGAGCCTGGTGCGCCAACAATGCTATGCATCCCGCGAACCAGAAATGTCGCAGTGGCTGCCGTCGCAAGGGGGTATTGTTATTGCCTCAGTTACCGCCAAATAGCTGTTAAGAGCTCACTTTAAAAGCATCATATCCGCCTATTTGAAGATGCTGCTTAAAAACCATGGTACTGGGCGTGGAGAGGTATAAGGAGGCTAGATTAGATTTTTTACTGGTCTTTTACGGTTCGTCAACGTTGCGGTTATTAGAGACGTGAGACGAACGGTTCGAGGTACTGAAACTAAATCGACGATGGCCTTTCGAGGTGTTCACCTGGAGTGAATTTTGGATACAATGAAAATCTGAAACCCGGACGCCTGAAAGGGCATTTAAGCTTGCATACTCCCGAGAGCCATGCCTGGGTTTTATTAGAGGGACCGACGTGCAGGCGGTCAATACTGTTTTCCACGGTTTCCCAAATCACTCTAGGCAAATGCCGGGATGCTTCCTTAAAAGGCCATGGCCGAATCCCTTCCCATTCCTTGACCCCATCCTTCCCCGTCTCTAAAGACCTAGCTGTTGAGAGGACGTAAAGCAGTTATAAAAAAAGCGATCAATACTGTAGTTTTCCATAACATCTTGGTGAATGTTGTGATGATCTGTGCTTTCCATGTAAAAAAAAACTAAACAAACAGTATACAACAAAACTTGATTCCAGAAAAGCAGACAATTGGGGACACACACTACACTAAATTAGAATGTAACAATCGTATTTAATAATATTGACATCAACATATAAATAAACTGAGCGTATTTGTGTATTATCTTAAAAACATATATCCCTCATCCACAGAGTTCGCTTGCTCATCTAACTTTAACGGACTAGTATTATGTTCATTTGCATTTCTCCAGATTTTTCTGCAACATCTCATCTTACTGTATGTGTTATAACGATCAGTGTGGAAGATGTGCTGGTCCTATACCGTTACCCAAGCGACACTCCTGTTCCTTTGCCAGGTATTGTTCATGGAATTGGACCCTACTTCCGTGGCTACAGGTGCTCGATAAAATTATCTTCGTGCTCCTAATATTGTAAAATTAATATTCTTTATTGTTCCACATTTTTACACGCAGCTAAAATATTATTTCAGCATTCATCCAACATATTAACAGAATATCTCGAAGCACAATTCGTCCGCTATATTGTCATCTTTTTTACTACAGACTTGCTCTTCATATGTCCTCGCCAAAGAAGTTCTTTTAACACACTACTCTTTGCTCTTGCATACTAAAATATTATCTTTTTTTTTACAATAAGAAAATAAATAACAAAAAATTAATTAACCCAATGGAAATTTTAAACAATAATCTTCTTACCTTTAAATTAATATTCATAAACAGTAAAACTGAAATAATACAAACAAAAAATGTAAGGAACTACGTTTCCTTAAAATATGAGGTACGAAGTTCCTACGTTTCGTGAGTTTGCGAACTGTCGCTCCTTCAGGAGGCTACTGTTATATCTACGCTGCAACTTAAACGTCTCCCAGACCCCGGATAACTTTAAAGTAAATGTTGATCTACGACCCTGCACTAACTGGATTCAGTTTTACTGTTAAATTAGAAATGTGAAACATATCTCTGCCTAAGAATAGAAATCCAAGCATGTTAAGCCCACCCCTTTGCATTAATTGACTGCAGCATCGTGATAGTCTCTGGTGGTGACACTGGTTCGCTGGTTCTAGTCCTGGTGGTGGAAGAAATATTTATCATCAGGACTTGGCCGGCAGCATAGGAGAGGTGGCTGTGCTTAATTCATAATCACCACATTGAGCACCAAAGTCCTAGGATGAATCCCAAACCTTTCCGCAGTGTGTGTGGAGTACGGGCATAATACACTGCTGATGCTATTCCGCTTGTCGGTTGGGACCGAGAGTGTCTTTCGGAAGAGTAGACCTGAACGTAGCTGCACTGAATTTCACCCACTCTCTTCTTTCATTTCTCATCCACACCACAATAATACTTATGAATAGTGTCACACGTGGGAAGGCAACGGGAAACACTCCAGTTCATCTGCCCGGCGTTGCCATCGAGAAGTAAACATCCCCATGGTGAACGTCATAAGAACAACAAATCTTCTCGGGTTTGCAGCAGAATTTGATTAAAAAGGAGACAAGCTTTTTAATCAAATCCGGCTGCAAACCCGAGAAGATTTGTTGTAATTTATTCGCCGGGAAAGCCTACACTCACATACGTCATAAGAACATTCACAAGGAACCTGTGAATTACTTGCGTTTGAATTTAGAGCACACAAGAACTTATCTCATTTCCCAAGTTTAACTCCAAAATTTACAATATATTTTTCCTATACAACCACACTAACGTTTTCCATTCTTTTTCTATTTCTTTAGAGCAACAGAAAAAAGTTTTAGTAGAGTAAACTGTACAAACAGTATTAAAAGTTCAGAGAGTGCTGCTCATATTTTTTTTTTTTTGAGCTACCAGCAGTGTATTAATATTTCTTCCTAACTTGCGCTAAACCTTTAATCTCAACATATGCCTTACACCCTGCGTCCTCAATTATCTGCTTCATATATTCTAATCTCTGTCTTCCTCTACAGTTCTTACCTTCGACTGTTCCCTCCACTAACAAATTTACCGACCCTGCACTTCTCAAAATATGACCTCCAATCCTGCCTCTTCTTTCTGTAAACCTCTTTCACAAACTTCTTTCCTTACACATCATTTACAAAACTCCAAAAACTCGTTCATTTGGTACTTTATCTACACACTTAATGTTCATCATTATTCTGTAGCACCACATTTCAAATGTTTCAATTTTCCTTCTTTGTGTATTGCTGAAGTCCGTGCTTTTGCTAACATAAAGTTCTGCGCTCCACACATAGAGATTTAAAAAGTTCTTTCTGAGACCGAAATTAATATTTGAAACTAAAAGATTTCTCTTTCTCATGAAGGTTCTTTTTCCTATTGCTGTTCTGCTTGTAACATCATTCCTGCTTTGGACTTCAGTTCTAATATTACTTCCGAAGTAACAGAATTCACTTACTTCTTCTATCGCAGCCGATCCTATTTTTATATTTAATCTACTTTTATTGGTATAATTTCTGCTACATTTATCACTTTAGTCTTGCTTTGATTTATATTTAGTTCAAACTCTTTCTTCGGTGTTTTTTTCATGCCATTTAGAAACTTCTCAATATCCTCAGCCTGTGACGTGAGGTGAAATAGGGGGGGGGGGGGGTGAAATCTCACGAAAATCTCACCAAGGTGGACGCGAAAGTCGAGCATAAAACGTAAAAAAAAAGTCTTAAAAAGTTGCGAGGTCGATTAGTAGGGGGGGAGGGGTGTTCTCCGTCAAAACCTCACGTCATTTTAGAGGGGGAAGGCCAACCAGATCTTACGAAGTCTCATCGGGGAGGGGGGGGGGGTTCGGAATTCCTGAAAAACACCTTACGTCATTAATGGACGCCCCCTAGGGGGTTCGCAACGTGTTTTACGTCATGGCGGCTGACGAGTTGTCTCGAGCTTGCAACACGCACAATGGTGAAATGAAATTGAAAATGAGCAAAATTGCTCCCAAAATAAATTCAACTTGCTTCAAGTAGCAAGACCATCTATCACATTAATTAATAACATATTGTTCTTTATACCTGCATTACTTTTTCAAAATAAAAAATAATTAAATGCTATTTTTTAAAGGAGGTTCGTAAAATAAAATTATTAAAAAAAAATTAAAAACCAGTTTTTTTAAGGAGGTTTGCAATGTATCGGAAATTTAATAGGGGTACGTGGAGGTATGAGTTTGAGAAACCCTGCTTTAGTGACTCAAGAGAAGAAATTACTGCGGAACATGAGATTTTGGAGGGAGATGCATTTGCATTCTGGCGCGTGATTCAACCTGCTCTGTACCACTATAGCAGAACTGTTTCAATTGGCCGGCGACGGTAGCGTAGGGGCTAGAGTTCTAGCTCCACGTACCGATGGTCGCCGGTTCGAGTCCGGCCGAGGGCACGGGTGTTTAGGTTAAGTTTGTATTGTGTGTGTCCGGTGTTGTCCTACAAATTGAGCGTTCACATAAAAATTCGGAAAGCTTCATTGACGAGGAATCAAAATACATTGAATGCTGGCTACAGGCCGATTACCTCTAAAAATAAAAAACTGTCTTGATTGTAGATACTTGCAGGACATGCGGACTCGCATAATTATTTACGTTACGTCGCTAGGAGCCGTGATATCATATGCCGTGTGCTCGCGAGCCGCTGAAGGGATCCTTGCTTACTTACCTCTGAGACAGATCTTCCAAGCAGTCCCCACATACTTGAATTTAGGCTGGGCCAGATGTTCTCTCCCAGGAGTTGCATAAAATTATGCGACTGACGTCATCGCAACCAGCTGACTGAACTTCCGCTATGCAATACTGTTCATACGCCGACATGGTAATTTCCAGCGCATTCCGGATTCATGAATCACACGTGAAAATCCTTATAACAGACATTTTCAACTTCTATAATGACTCTGATACTGCCAATTTTTTTTTTTTCCAATTGGATTATAATTCAAGATCCGGCTGTACGATTTCTGCGTCTGTCTATTATTTTATTGAAATGAAATTTTTATGTATAATTATTAGTAGCAGAATACGATTCTGACGGGTTGCCTGTCAAAATATGGCCGCAAGTATTTTGAATTAAATTTTTCAAAAAAATATTTTTTGAAAATTTCATTCACTTGCTCTTTTTTTAAAAAATAAATTATGATTCATTTCAAGTAGAGACATGTTTGGGTTGCGTTTCCAAAAGTGGCCGATGGTAGGGATTGCCAGCTGTTAAAATTAGCGCACCACATCGTCTGACTGACGATGTGGTGCGCTGACTCTCTCTAGCTCTTACATATTTTTAACAACTGGCTACCCCTACTTGCCGCCATTTTTACATAGAAAACCCATACTGTTCTTTACATGTCTCTCCTTGAAATTAATTGCAATTTATTTTAGAAAAGTGAACGATTTTTTTATTTTGAAAATGTAATTAAAAATACTTGCGGCCATATTTTGATAGGCAAACCATATACAAAAATTGTATTTTAATCAAATAACAGATGGGCGTAGAAATCATGCAGCCGATCTTAGGTTATTAGTTGAAATGTTTTGTAAAGAATGTGCTAATTCTCATTTCAGTTAAAAAGGTGATATTAAACTAATGTCCTGTCAATATTAATCTCATTTTATTTAAGGCACCAAACTCCCCCAATCGATTGCAAATAGATAATCAAATAACTTAACCCAACAAAGGGTATTTCTCACCCACACTATAATAATAAAAACATATTAGAGACACTGATTGCAAAAAAAGGGCTTTGAGGCACCTAGTCATGTTAAATTGAATATACGCATTACAAAAAACTGGTAGGTTCAAAGAGATAAACGTAGGAGTGTAAGTCAAGGTATCTACAGTATGTTTTTTAGGATGGTTTCCATCTTCGTGAATTCTTCACTGGATCCGGTGCGAGCATTTAATAGTGTGAAAGGCTCGCCAAGCAGAAGCGACGTTTACGCTAATTTATAGGTTTACGGCTTGTCAGCTCCATCCAAGCCGAACACACAACTGTGCGAGACTGCGGCATGCCGGAATTTCCATTAATGCCGCGTCCGCTCTGCGGTGGGCGAGAAACAGTGGGCAGTAGCTTAACTCTCTCCGCGAGACACAGCGCGCAAACTTACTAAACATAGAGTGTTGACCCCGACAGTTACCAAGCAGAACGCTGGCTTGACTTCGGCTTGAAAGCTAAGCGAGGTATTCAACTCAAAGTTTAGCTGGACCCAACCGAAGGAGGTATACTTAGCCTGGTATTGAAGGTAAGGTGGCCAGTTCCTTTCCTCCATACCTAATTCTGTAATCCTACCGGGTAAAGGAGACTTATTGATTAAGGTTGAATCTGAATCACGGAAGCGTTCTGGTGCACTTCACTTTATACAGCAAACTGTGCAAGAGGAGAAGATCGTGTAAAGTGCCTTTGAAAATCCCCGTTGTGACAGGGATTCGTACTAGTGACCTTAGATCTCCAGCCAAACGCCTTTAACACTGAGCCACTATGCGGCTCTCTGAGTCCGGGGCGCTAGCATAACCTGATCTCGGGGTCAGACCACTGTTTTCTATTATACGTAGAGAGTGGTTTGAAGTACATTTCTGGTAAAGCTGGCGTCCGTGACATTGGTTCTCAACAGAGAGAATGTAGATAGTTTCGTTGGCTACGAACCAAATCACCTGATAAAACAAGTTTTTCCATTAGCTCCGCGTGCCGAAGGTCGCCGGCTCGAATCCGGCCGCGGGCAAGGATGTTTAAGTGTAGTGTGTGTTGTGTGAATGTCCAGTCCGTCCTGTGGTGTCTATACTTAGGAATCTTAAAAACGGAACTGGAGAAACTAATTCACTGGATGAGGTATCATAAACACATTGAGCTGGCAGAATGGCTTAGTTGCCGAAAGCCATTAAAAAAAAAGTTTGTCCATTTAATCTGGAAGAACATGTTACAGAAGCTTCAAACATCGAGAATAGTTATATGGTATATCACGTAATCTGTTAAGTGGTGGAGACTATTCTTGTTGGAGGTAAGAGATATTTCTTCCATGCTATACCGGTGCAATTATAGCTCATACCGTATGGTTGTCCTTTGTATACCGTACACAATAAACATAAAAAATAAATTAATTTGAATTTTACCTTTCACCAGAATGCTTGCTTGTTGAAAGGAATTTTCTGCAAATAGTAAACGTTTCATTACGATCCCAGTAATCTATGATATCATTAAATCAGCAACAGATGTGACACTCATTTTCATTCAGCTTTTCATTGGAAAGCTGTAAAAGGCTATTATCAAACAGTGACAGAGGTGTAAAGGATGCGGAGGAGGTAGGAAAAATATGAACGTTGGGTGAATGATAGCAGGTGCCTATATTTCTAGAATGCAAGTTTCTTGCTGTTTGGTTACTGAAATATGTTTTTTTTTAGTAATACTTCCTGATGAAGATAGATGAAGTTGTTTTATTTTGCTACACATGAAATTACTTCTAAACCTGCTGTTGGAGAAGTTTTACAGAAGCATTTTTACTTATCGCCATTCAGTCGTTCATTATGTTTTAATTCTTTGACTACTTTTTTCTTGCATACATTATTCAATTCACTTATTTCCTCTGATTGTCGCACTTAGTTTCCATGCATGGATTTAAAGACGGTGTCTAAACAAAGAAACTAATCATATCTTTGCAAGGAGAGCTGATCAAACGACCTTACACATTTCGTTTGTATTAAAATCAAATTTCCTGATTTTGGACATCATGAACTGTGTATAGAATTTGTCATGGTCGATTCGATTGAAATTGCGACACTAGGTGAACATTGTTAAGTCGCCCCTCTGCCCGCTTATCAATATTATCGCTATATTCGAGGTGATTTTTAAATAGCTGTTTCCGTTCCTTGCAATTCAGCAGTCAATAGCTTCAGTCTTGCTTACCTCCCTTTCTTCTGCCATGGATTTCCTTCTTTTTTCTTTTTTCAAACATCCGGATTATATGGTGTTAATAGTATAATCTGTGCAACTGTTCGTTACTTAAAATTTTAATTGTATCTCATACGGTGTTAATCTTTACTTCTTGTAACACAGCAGTAATGTGTACAATGTTGAGAATCCCATTTTTGGGTTTGTGCTTTGTTTGTAGACTGGAGAACCACAGTTAGTTACTTGGATCGAGCGTGTTGGGTGAACAATAACGCTCTGGTCTCTCATTCTGGAGGACGCTAGTTCGAATCTTCATCTGGCTATTCAGAATTTGGTTTCCTATGTTTATCGAAATCACTTCAGGCAAATGCCGGAATGGTTCCCTTAAAATGCCATGGTCGAATCCATTCCCGTTCCTTCCTCCAGTAATTTCTCGCCTCATATAACCTCGACGTCGACGAGGCGTAAAGCCAAAAACAGAAGTTATCTGAATGAGGTCAAATCTTGACTTTATTTGTTCCCGATTGTCCCCTTAACCGATAGACATTTACATAAAAAATAATACCATGTCATAACTAACCATTTTCACAGTAACCATAGCTTTAGTTTTTTCATAATTTTGTTCGGTTGGTGCAATAAAAGCAGCTTCTTGTCAATACTGCTTTTGAAAAGCGCTAAACTGTCTTGGATTAAGAGACGGTTTTTACACAAAACAATTATGAAACTGGTTAGCAAATATTGTAAGAGACGAATGGAAAGTCCGCTTGTGACAGTCCGATTCATCCCACACTGTACTACCGGGCGTTTGCGCAAATCCGTCTCCGTTGCGGGCCGCGGATGGAATCCGAATCAGCGGCAGCCGGCTATCGCCCGCTTTCATTTCTCTGCTCCCGACGTCGCAATACGTCGAGCCAATGGAATGCGCATCGCGATCGCTTCGGACCCAGGCCTCAGTGGCGCAACAGATGGGCCCTAACGTCACTCGGCGAGACTTCCGCAAAGCCACGGACGACTGAGCAGTATAAACAGGTTCAAGCTTGTGTTTATAGCGAGCGCATTTGAATTTGCCCGCCAACAGCAATGGTCTAGAATATGCTATCTCAAAAACTTCTGCACAGGTTGATGATTGTTTTTTAGTCTTTGATTATAATTGCTGAAAACCATTAAAAATAAATTAAAAATTGATGATTTTTACTGTTCGATTGAATGTAAACATGTATTTAAATATCGTATCTATAGAAAAGTATTATATGGCGTGCAGGCTAATTTAGAATCGAAATCATGACCCACAGGCTAACTTGGAATCGAATTGTGGTCTATCTCCAAAAAGTGGTATAGGTGTATGTCAGCATGTGTGTGTGTGTGTGTGTACGTGTGTGTGTGTATGTTTGCGTACGTGCATGTAAACATTAGTTAGATATTTGGTAGCAGTTGCTGCCAGTTTATTCTAATTATTGGCATAAAAAGCTAACATTCAGCCCCATTGTTAATTCGTTAAGTACGAACATTCATGCAACTTGATAAGTGGAAACTCCTGTGTTAATACATCAAAATCTGATTCTTTAAACAGATTCAATAACTTACGACATAGCACTAAGATACGTGCGAGGTTTTACTGTGAGTCCAAATTATGTGGCGTTTAACTGACTGACCGTTTGCAAATACCTGTAATCTATGATGTTAGCCGAAATTTGTTTAGATGTATTGAGTTAGACTGCAATTTATTTGAGAAAAAATTCTACCATTTTACACAACTAGCAGTTGCCTGCTACCTATTTTACGTTGGTTGTTAATGCGCAAGTTATATTGATTATGTTACAATTAACACGTAACCAGAGAGGTAAAGAGGTTTAACTTAATTCCTCCGGATAATACGATTCAGTTCGTACGATCAAATTCCCTGCTTTGCGACATACCCTAATTTACCCTGGGACCACTGGCTGTTCATTATTCGAAAGCAAATCCGACCAGTCATTTTTGCGTCAATCTCGTTCGACGAAAAATTGATTCTAATTTAAGCACAGTTTAGTTTAAGTGCCTCAGCTTTCCGATTTCACATCAGATTCAAAGATACCCTATTTTAAGGGGGGATGTTCATGAAAAACACACACTATTTCAAAAATGCACCCTATCCACAGTTTTGAAGATATGGCAATGGAATTTTGTACCACACTTTACATGAAATGAACTCATTTATCTATAAATTCCATTGATTATATATATTCAACTTTTTTAATGAATTTTTAAATTTTTATTTTCAAAAAATAATGTACGTTCTTTTTTCTCAGAAATTATTCAAGAGATTTCTACCAAATTTTCTCTGTTTCCTCTGTTTACATATAGTAAGCTTCTCTCATGAGGTTTTTTTAAATAAATCAAATAGGAGAATTTTCATAAATTTTTAATTATAATTCTGCAAGTAAAATTTTAAATTCATGCAGAATTCCAAGCACTTTGCCCCATATCTCAGCTGGCAATAAGAATTTCAAAATTTGATCTTGAGACAACATTTATTAGGTTTATAGGAATAAGTGTACAAAATTTCATAATTCTAGCGTACTTAGATTCTGAGGAAAAGGTACATAAAATTAGAAAAACACGTTTTTGAGGAAACGCATTTTAAAGTTCAACCTGGTATTGAAGTGCTGCTTCAAAAAGTGGGTGTGACAGGGATGTTGTGTCACACGTTTAATTATTTTTCAGGCACTTCGGATGCGATTTCATCATTGAAACTTTGGGAACTTATTGTCCATGAGTTGTACTAAAAAATAAAAAAAGACATTTTTGGTCAATTTCATGAACGTCCTCCCTTAATATAGGGATCACGGGCTGTACAGTAATCAAAACTCTGTCAAAATACGACTAGTAGTTTTTGCGATAATTCCGTTCATCCTATCTTGGTGACAAACAGACACAAATTAAAAAAAAGTTTATTCACTCCTGGAAGCTTATTAATAGTGTCCGAAACTCATTTTTTTAAACGTCTGAAATGTACGGAATTTTCCTTCCAATAAAGTTTTATTGTATGTGGAGATAAGCTCTTATACGTTACGCCTATTGTTTCGCAAACAGCGTAGCACTACTGTTTCATCGGTTCCGTAAGTTGCAGGCGCTAACTTGTGAATAAGCTTGCTTTTGTGAGAATTAACACCTCCTTCATTACAGAGAACTGATTCGATTGCGAATTGACTACTAATCACGTCGGGAATACATGTTAAGTATAAATTTGAAAATAAAAGTTTTGTTGGTAATTTTACCATTCATGAAACTATCCAGTTAGTTACAGCGTTCTCAAACCGAGGACCACTGACTTAGATGAGCCTAATTTTATACTTATCTACATCTACATATCTACATATATACTCTGCAATTCACTCTGCAATTCACAAAATTGTAGGTGGCAGAGGGTGCTCAGCACCAAAGCTAATCTCTTTGCTGTGCATTCCAATCCCTAATGGTACCAGGGAAAAAAGAATTCATATAATAATCAGTCCGGCACCTTATTTCTCTAATTTTATCTTTCATGTCCTTCCGACTCAAATAGGTTGGTGGAAGAAGTATTTCACTACACTCAAAAGTGAAAGTGGGAGTACGCATGTTTTCCAATAAGTTTAAACGAAACGTGTGTCGTCTATCTACCAGAGTCTCCCAACCTAATCTACTAATCAGTTCTGTGACGCTTTCATACGGACTGTAGCAAGCGGTCACGAATCGAGCGGCTCTTCTCTGTACTTTCTCTATACTTTCGATCAACCCCTTACGATACGGATCCCAAATGGCACAACAATAGTCCAAATGTGGACGCCATCTCCTTTGTTTGTTCATTACAATTTTTGAAGATTCGACCTATGAATCGCAGCCTAGAATTAGCTCTACCTACTAACGAATTAATGTGTATGTCCCATTTCATGTTCCTTTGTACTCTTACTCCCAAATATTTCATAGAATCGACCATATCAATAACTGTATTGTTTAACTCGCATTTCTGAACAATTGGATTCTTTTTGTTAGTTATGCTCATACCCATAATTTTATACTTATGGGTATATTATTAAGATCTGAGACATACTTTATTGTACCATTATAACATAACACATCTAAAGGTATGTTCTGATTTCCTACGAAACACGGTTATGAAAGTTGTAGTGAAAAGTTAATTGCATATTGACCAGACACTTAATATTTACTAACTAAATAAATAACAATCTTACTGTAGGTTGCATGCTACGGTCAGTAAAACACACTAGACCTTACATCTTTTATTTTTATTTACTTTACTACTCTTATGTTACCAACCTTAACAAGTGCTGCGGTACCTCACACTTACCACAAGACTGTCAGATAACGGTAGTTTACGTAGCTAACCCTTAGACGAATAGCACTGTTTTTGGTGCCAACTGGAAATGAATAGACTACTGCAGGAACAACGATGTCCTATCCTCATCCTGGAAATGCCAGATTTCTGTCTGGTCATTGAAATATTATCGGCTTTTAAAAAGTTGCACTTATGGTTTAAATTCGCTTAAACCTTTATGGAGTACGAATATGGTATCTCAATTTATAATATTCTGCCTATGGACCACCTGAACGATTTTCGTGGACCACTGGTTGAGAAATACCGATATAGTGTATTCACAATACCAACATAATTTGTCTTTGTGGATAATCTGGTCTCTTCTTATAGAATACAAAAAACACTTAAAACAAGCGATAATAATCTGTTTGTTGAACTTTAGGATATGTACTTCATAAAAATATAGAAATACTCAAATATCAAAAACTGACTAACCACGAAATATTGTCAGACTCAACGAAAACTATAAAAAAATGTAAAGAACGTAACAGGTAAAAAAAAAAGAATTCTTAAAACTAGACGGCCAATGAAAGGTGTAAAAGTTAGAGGCAGTTTCATGCTATCCTCAACAAAATAACAACAGAAATAAATTTTTAATATTATTCAGTTTTCAGCTTTCCACTTCATATTTGCAGATATATTTACCCATCCACAATAAAAATTAACTACACATAGACATAGCTAACAATGCCTTGGTTCTTATAAATTACAATCTTTGTTAATTTTAAAACACCGGTGGTATTCTGATATCTCTTCTTTCTTTTAAATGAAAAACAGGTGTGTCCAATCATGTCCGGAATTCATTTACCTGGTCTGGACACAAAACAAAGTACCAATGGTAAAAATTGATTTTGAAATTAAAGATCTGAAATTGCTAACTCAATCACAACACTTAATATATTAGAGGAAAATCGACTGATGCAAACTAAGTAAACATGTAATACGTATGGTATAACTTGAGTAGTGCAGAAACGGTAGAACTGCAAAGCGTTTTAATCCCCATTAGACTGAAATATTTTCAATTTTTTTGAAGAAAACTGTCACACATTAATTAGGTCTTTAATAACTTGTTAAGCATTCATTTGTGAGAAAAATTATGAATTTTCTCCTTCTTGTAGCATGGGTAAAATTACCCTGTAAATAGACGTCTCATTTTACATTAGCATCCTACAATTCAATGTGAACAGAATCTTCTAGGTTTATGTACTCTGAAAAATAGCGATACCGGTTCTAAATTTATATTTCCTAGGCCTTATGTTTTGTAATGCAAAAAAATCATCTGTGCTTTCACAAAAACGAGTTACTGAAAAACTGATTTAGTGTTGCATGTGTTCATAATATTGCTATATATTGGCCACAACATCTTCACAGATGATAGTTGTAGTGACTCAGTTATCGTCAGGGTTGAGTGCACCACATCTTCTTTTGTGGCTGAATAGACCAATCGCGACGATATAAATCTTTCCACATCTATCACAAGCGAAATAGGGGTCCGGTGGATGTACTTCCCTGTTACGAAGCTTTTTCAGCTTTATTTTATCCAACCATGCTCTGTCATGTTTGGACATGCCGGCAGCGATATGGTGACGCCATAAGTGTCTCGTGCTGGTGCAAGCCTCCCAGTCAGAAGTGCACATGCCGAAGCTCTCCAAATCACGTTTGAAGGAGTCCATAAACCTCAGCATCCAGCGCCCCACAGGTCTCTTAATATTGGCAATCTGACTGAGCATGACTTTCCGTGGTAGTCTTCCAGGGTCCATTCTATGGACGTGGCCAAGCCAGCGGAATCATCTTTGTTTTAGGATGGCAGTAATACTGTGGCACTTCGTGGTAGACAGAACAATCTCATTGCTCACTTTGTTATGCCACGTGACTGCAAGTATTATCCGCAGGCAGCGCATATGGAAAGCGTTCAGCTGTCTCTCTTGCCAGGTGTAAGTGGACCACGTCTCAGTTGCGTACAATAAGATGCTTAGGACGCACGCCTGGTATACAAAAATTTTGGTGAAGAGTGTGAGCTTGCAGTTTCTCCAGACACGTGTCGACAGCTTGCCAAAGGTCGTCGCGGCTCTGCCGATTCGTGCGACAGTATCCTTCATTGCTACGTTGTGATTTCTCCTGCAGTCCTGATTGTGAATGCAAATCTGCTCACCGGATAATTAGCTGCAATTTTAGTACCTAGTTCTTGTTTCCTTATAAAGTAAAACATGTTATTAAGTTGTGTAATATACATTGATAGCACTCAAGAAATGGTGCCTCCATCTAAATCCTCAGAAAACAGTTGTTTAAACATTCCATTTACGCAACAGACAAGCACACTATAAACCAGAAGTTAAATTCAGAGGCAAACTCTTACCATATTGCGGCACACCAAAATATCTGGGTGTAACACTGGACAGAACTCTAACTTTCAAACAGCATCTCTCAAACGTGGCTGCCAAAGTCAAAACGAGAAATAATATTCTCCAAAAGCTTGCAGGTACTTCATGGGGAGCCAGTGCTTACATTCTAAGATCCACAGCCTTAGCTCTGTCATACTCTGTTGCTGAATACTGCTGCCCATCCTGGATCAATAGTGTCCATACAAAGAAGATAGATGTGCAACTCAATCAGGCAATGAGGATAATTTCGGGATGTATTAACAGTACGAACACAATATGGCTTCCAGTGCTATGCAACATCTCACCCCCATCACTAAGAAGATCAGAAGCTCTCTTAAAAATCTGGAAAAATATCCTGAAAAACCCTCAGTTGCCTATATATCAAGACATTATTCAAGCAAAACACCATCGCCTGAAATCAAGAAAACCACCATGGCGCACAGCAATCAACCTTACAGAGTCCTCTTTCAACATCAATAGGCTGTGGATAACTCAATGGGAGCAGTCATCAGTAGCCAATAAAAATCAAGTTGAGGATCCCTCAATGAGGTTACAAGAATCTACCCAGGTGGCAGAGGAAGATCTTCAGTCGGATTCGAACAGGACAAGGCAGATGCGCCTACTTATTACACAAAAGTGGCTGGGTAGATTCTGCAAATTGTGACTGTGGAGCCATCTTACAGACAATCAATCACATCGTTTCAGACTTTCCTCTTCGGGCCTACAAGGAAACAATGGCGGAAATACATGATGCGTCGATCAGTGCAGTTGACTGGATTAAAATATTAGATCTAGAGATATGAAATTGTACAAGCTTGTGATATGTACATTTGCTATTGCGTACCTTGTTAAATAATCATACGATAAATAAATAGCACTCAACCTTTCACGGACGTTACTCTTTCAGGAAAGATCTTTGGGTTCGTCGGGGATTGAACCCCAATCGTGTTCCCTGCACGCAGACATTGTACCACCTGAGCTACGCAACCACCCTGAAATATAGTATCTGTAATTAAAATTTGTTTTTAACCGAATGCTTAACGCTTCATGATCACAACATTGAAACAAGTTTACTAGACTCTCAGTTACGACTACTACTGTATATATTTTAAAGTTGATTTTGGAAAAAGGTCGGCATTTCTCATAGAGTCCAATCCTATCACCAACTGTTTCTTTTAGGATATAAATATTTGTCATTCATCTGCTTCATTAATGTGCTTAATTAGGACATAATTATTTAAATCAAACAGAACTTAAAATCACTTACACAAGCACGACACCAGGCTTGAACCTATGACCGCTACACTGTGAGGCCAGCGAGAATCAGCGCAGATTTAATTAATTCGGCCAGTTAACTGGCAAACGCCTATTATTAGGCAGCTGGGCGCACTGCAGTGCCGCTTTGGTTGCCGCGCTCATTGCAACACACAAACCAAATCGGATGAGAAATTTGATCACCTTGGATCCGTAACAGCGTGTGCTGTATTTTGTAGCGCTCTCAATAATGTTCAATGGCTTTAAAACAGACCACTGCGCTTCACGGCCTCTTTAAATACCACCTCAGTCTAATTTTACTCTGATAAACTCAATCACACCTAGTTTTTACTCTTTTAACCCTCAGTGATTCATAGCATTGATGTATTTGAAGTTAATAAAACGATATTCATCCCTCCAATTGTCAACATTACGCGAATGTATTTGAATAATAAAAATAAACAAAAATTCAGTTGGATTGCCTTAATATTGATCGTTTATACAAATTGACTATTTTGCAATTGAGGGAATGACCCACGACTTCCGTTTGACATGAACTACCTTTACTTTTAAACACAATAACTATTGGGAATTGCGAATTTTCATCAATCTAACCGACATAACCTTTGTATTGTATACCTCGAATTTTTTTATTAATTTAATCAACAAAACCATTTTGTTGTATACCTCAATATTTAATTTGAGAACGAAGACTAGAAGGTCATATCAGGCTAGAACTACAACTCTTTTATTCGAGATTATTTTCCAGTAATCGAACAAATGCATAGCTTTCATTGTTATCTACGATGAGAATTAAATACATTCTTTGCTCTTTTATTTGATTATGTCTTTTCTTTGGCGAGTATGTCGCAGTGAGATAACACGCACACCCGATTCCAGTCGCGACGGCAAAAGGAATAGAACGATATTTGACAGATTCGTAGTGGGATATTGCAGCTCAAGTTAGTAGCGGGCGCAGCACTGTTAAACGCTCTCTTCCACCATCACATACGACAGTAAATAATTTAATAACCACAACTTAAGAAATCATGAAAATATCCCCTGTGGTAAATTATATTTATAGCGGTGTCAATACGAGAAATAGACTGATTCGTCATTGTGTAGTGTAGTGTATGGATTGTGCGGCTACGATTTTTGTCTATAAACGTCATAACTGACCACTACGTTAGGGAGCTTCCATAAAGCACGTAGTTCCATTTTGGCCTACTGTAAACACCCCCTCCCCCCAAGTAGCCAGACTTGACTTTTGCCTCTACCCCTCCCCCCCACCCGTAGCAAGTAGCTTTTTTCCCCTATTGATTTCAGAAGAAATTTTGTACTGTTTTCTCTCTATCAAAAATTGCTACATATGGAGATAATTAAATAACGGAAATACATATTCACCTGCTGTTGTGTGTTCTGTACCTTATTTTAATTGTGACAATTAATATTAATGAAAAGCTACGTGGCTTCGTTCGGAACCCCCCCCCCCCCGCCCCCCATGTTCCTCCCGCTTAGCCCAGCGTAGCTTTCTACCAAACTCCTTCCTCCCTCCCTGCCCCTCTATACCGAAGCGCGTAGTTTATGCACGCTCCACACTTCCGCAGTTGTTTGTTAAAGATTTGTAAATAAAAGTACCCTTTCTTAACAACTGTTATTTTATTCCTATAAGTACAAACGCATTTCGCCCTTGTGGAATTGGGCATCATTAGTGAGATTTTTTTTAAATAGAAAACGAACAGGTGTCTATTTCTAATAAAAATTTCACGGATGATGCCCCATTTCGCAAGGGCGAAACGTGCCTGAGCTTATAGGAATAAAATAACAGTTTTTGAGAGACGGTATTTTCATTTACAAATCATAACTGACGTCTCTCTCGTCTTCTGCTTTCACATTTCTACTAAGTTGTTTATGTTTTCCGATGAGTTATTGTGAAAATACCAGCTATCTTTAAAATTGTTCTTGGCCCCTGCGTTATGAAACACATGAACAACACTTGGTAAATTACTTTCAAAATATTGATAATATGTTTCTGATAAATAATTGAGCATGCTTTCTATGAATTTATCGTCACTAAGAGAAAACATCGATTCCTATAACCTGTTTATGTGGAAAGTTTCAACACCACGTAGTACAAATTTATTTATATGCTCGTATTTTAATTAGCAGCCAACAATATACTGTGGTCCATTGGTGTTTTAATCTTACGAATGTTTTGTAATAGATAAAATATTTCGTGGAAAATAATCTATTCTACTCCCTTATTCGCTGTAGGTAGATAATTATCAGTTAATGTGCCAGTGGCTCATACGTTTCTTCGTTTACTTTTATTTAATTACTTTTGTTTTGAAAGTAACAGTAATCTGTGAAAATACATCATCCCCTTTCGGGAATCCGAAAAATATATGAGTGCTAACTTTACTTTTAGACGTTTCAGTGTAATTTCAAACGGAAGGAGAGATGCAAGCGCCGCTGGAGCAATTAACTCAAAATTAATTTTTAGAAAAAAATCTCTGGAAGACTCATTACTCAGATATGTTTACGGCCGTCAAGCGCAGACTTGACTAACGAAAAAAGGTCTCTCTAGCAAGAAGCGCCCAAACAAATTAACCGGCACTACCAAGCAAACAAGTAATTCGTAACATCATACAACCTGTTCATGCCTTTCACCGCGTAGTGGTATTATCAAGGCATTATGCACCTACCAGTAAACACTATCACCTTTATATATGTAATTTTTTTAAGGAGAGTTGAACATTTATTTGTTTGTTTTTTTTTTTTTGTTTTTTTTTTTTTTGTTTCTTTTTTTTAAAAAAAAAGAAAGAAAGAATTGCCACTAATACTCCATATAAAGTAGACAACAGCAGTTTTAAGTAATCTGAGTACTGCAAGCCCGTAATTTATTGCCAAAGGAGCGAATCACTATTTTTATGAAAATGAAATGAAGCTGCATCTGCAAAAAACATTTTTTTTAAATTTACTATGTTATTAGGAGTCCCAGAAACTAAATATCAAGTTTTTTTCGAGATTTTAAATTGAACCGTTTTTCACGGTATTTACACAGTTTTAGACTGCCTTAAATTCTGAAGCATGTCACACAACGCGTCTGGCCAGTGTGACCTTCGTCTTCTTCTTTATGTGTCATTTTTTTGGGTTTTACGCCTCGTCTACAGTGAGGTCATTAAAGGCGGGATGGGACTGGGACAAGGAACCGGAAGGAATTCGTCGATAGCCTTTTTGAAGTAAGCGTCCCGGCATTCACCTGGAGTGATTTGGGGAAACCATGGAAAACCCAAATCTGGATGCCAGGACGGGGATTCGGACCCGCGTCCTCCCGAATGCGAGGCCAGAACGTTAACCGCTCGGTCTTTATGTGTCGATGGCAGCATCGGATAGAAGGTAGTTTTTCCGCTAATGCTAATGGCTTTGTCAGTAGCTGATTGAAGGTCTGACTGATATAAATTTATTCCGAGTTTTGGGCATGACAACAAATGTACCATAGTTTGGATATCGCCGCAGAACCTGTGGTATCTGGTTGTTCTCCCAGGTATCCCCATGAAGCGAGAGTGTCTTTGTAGCGGCCAACTCCAACTCGAAGTCTGTTGAGTGACTTCCATATGTGCACAGTCCATGTTGTGCCGCCCTCTCTTCTCCCAGACCGATATTCTTTCACTTCTGGATGTTCCTTTCAGTGGCGTTAAGGTTCTTAAGCAGCTCGGTCGGGACTTCAGTCTCGATGACGTTGGTGCATAACCATGTAGAGGGTGTCGAGCGTCTTCTTCCACTATGAGCCTTGCCGTGTTGGTAGCAACTTCCCGGCGTATTTCTCCAGGGGTAATGCCAGCCAATATCTCCACCTTTGCCGCAGGCCAATTCCATGTAACCTGTTCAGTGTATATTTGAGGTAGTAACCAACGACAGAAAGTTTTTTTATCCTCTGTATTTTCCATCAAGAGAGCAAGTTGGAGACGTCAGAAGAGAATATTGGATAATGGAGATAGAATTAATTCAAAGGGTACACAACAGCAGCTTCAGAACTCCAGCCGTCTACCAAGGGAGCCAAGTTCTAATCGCTACTGTGCGTTACGAGGAACAAGATAATCTGTCCCGGTGAGGCGGAGTGCAACCGCCCGTGGTCTACTGAGAAAACCGGCAGTAAAACTGAAGTCAGTTACGCGTCTCCTTGTATAGCTTCTGCTGCCACTAACAGTGGGATTCAACACTATCATCCAGACATAATATGGGTGACACTTGAATCTGAACTGTGTGCCCTAATGTGTTCCGGATTAATTAACATTAAAGAGCGTCTCATTTTTCTTGGCAAGGTAATTCCTTATACTTTTGTGAGTAAAATTTCCAAATTCACTATTCTTGGATTCCATAATAATTTTTATTATTTATTTTTTTAAATGCGATGGAGCACACTATTCGGTGAGAATTCCCTTAGCCATCTATTTACACATTTTTATTTTATTTTTTAATTATCTTGTATAATTTGAGCGTTAAATTCGCCACCCATCTATTTATGCGATTTACAAATTTTAAATTCCTTCAGCATTATTGGTAAATTATTCATCACTTTACATGGTAATTTGTTCCAATATGTAAGCTAACAATCTTACTTTGCGTTTTTATATTTGTTCAGCGTAATTATTAAACTCTTGCACTTCCAACATATATTTTTATAGAACTGTATTTATTATTTACGGCCGCCAGGTGGTAAACTCCGTTTGTGAGGAGGGTATAACGGTTGGCATTACATTTGATAACAAGCTTAACTGGGCAGGACACATTGGACATGTGGTAGGAAAAGGTTTCAAAATTCTGCACATGTTGGAGAGAGTGATGAGGGGATGCACGAGAGAAGTAAAGGAATTGGGTTACAAAACTTTGGTCAGACCATTGCTCGAATATGGTAGTGTAGTATGGGACCCACATTTTGAGTATCAAATACAGGAGTTGGAGAAGGTGCAAAGAAGGGCTGCTAGATTTGTTTCTGGAAATTATCGCAGAATGCAATCAGTGACAGATATGATAAAGGAGCTGGAATGGGATTCATTGCAAGATAGGAGGAGGATGAGGAGGGTCATGGGAGTGTACAGGGCGTATACTGGCGATGAGGCATGGAAAGATATTGCAGTAGGTATGAAAAGTAGTTCATGGAAGGGAAAAGATGACCATGACCACAAGCTGGCACTCGATTTCAGGCACAAGGGTGTGGGAAGATTTTCTTTTTTAGGTAAGGGTGTCAGGGATTGGAATGAGTTACCAAGGGGAATGATGAATAACCTACCAAAAACGTTAAAAGAATTTAAAGTTAAAATTTGTAGAGGGCAAATGTAGGTGAGTGTAGGATAGGGGGAAGTTGGGTGTGTAGGGAAATTGCCACCGGAGCGTGTGCTCCATTGCAATTAAATTAAATTAAATTAAAAAGGTTTATAACCACCGCCGCCCAAAGTACATCCACAGTTAAGGTAAAATACGATTTATTTTTTCAATTCCAATAAAAAATTCCCTCACAGGAGTCACCAACCAAAATCAGATTTCTTCACCTGTAGAGTCCAGTGTCCGTGGAAGAGAAACATTCACTCATCAATCTGACTGAGCTCATAACCTGCACGACTACAACGAACCATCACCGTTCAACTATCATTTCACGACTGTTTCTCGCCCATCAGCCACTGCACGATTTCTATAGTTATCTTTGAGTGTACATACAAACATTTGCAACCCTCACCTTTCAGTACCATTGCTGCTGTACTGCTACAAATACCTGACACCCCTTCCGACAAAAGAAAATTTTCTGAGTCCCTTAAGCATGAAATCTAGAGCCAGCTTGTGGTTTTGGTCATCTTTTCCCTTCCATGCTTCAGATTACGTGCTTCGATTATCTTTATTTCTTTTTTATCTCAGTTTAAATTATTCAATAACCAAAATTGTCCCGTCGACGTTGAGGTAATTAGAGGCGGGATAGAATAGAGGACGAGGAATTGGAAGGAATTCGGCCGTGGCTTTTTGAAAGAACCATCCTAGAATTCACCTGGAGTGATTTAAGAGAAACCATAGAAAACAGAAATCTGGATTACAGGACGGGGATTCGAACTCGCGTCCACCCGAATGCCTGGAAAGAGCGTTATCGCTCACCCACCAAGAGTTACTCTCGCTATTCTGGAGATCATAGGTTCACAACCTTTTTTGGCCTATCGTCCCCATTTCGAACAAAGAAATTACTCATAGTCCCCTTCTTGTATTAAATAATGCAACGCAATATTAGTTCAACTTTTTTGATTCCTAATCTACGTTTGGAACAATGACTCCACTCTTAGATGAAGTGTGTAGTATCATATATAGAAAACAAGAATAAATGTCTAAAATTGATATTAACATTGGTATACTGTTTTTTTTATTATTATTGGCATTTGGGCTTGCACCCATACAGCCACTTTGAATTACAGATTAACATCTCTAGTATAACAATACTAATATCATGCAAATAGCTATCTACATTTTGCAGAATAACATCAATAATATCATGCAATTAACCGTTTTTGTTTTACAAAATGACATCGATAATATACCACTATAATTGCATGCAATTATCATTTTCACCTTGCCAACTTCAATAATGTAACAATATCATCACACAATTATCGTTTTCATTTTACACAATTGTATCAAATAAACATTGATAATATCATACATTTTGCCGTTTTCATTTTACAGAATAACATAAATAATATAACAATAACAATTACATGCAATTAGCCATTTCCGTTTTATAGAATAACATCACTAGTCTAACAATATTAATATCATTTTTATTTTACAGAATATCATCAATAATTTATCAGTAATAATATCATACAATAATATAATAAATGTTATTTACAATTAATTTAGATTGTTACGCCAACATTTTCCATGTGCTATTACAAAATCTAATAAATAGCATAGTCTTCATATGCAAGGAGTGAGACAGTGCAAGTGGGCAACGGAATGACGTCTTTCATGAGCGTCTCTAGCAAGTGATCAATCTCAATTTTTATCGGCGGTGTGTATTGTTCACAGTTTGATTAACAATTACATATTACGAAAAAACAATATTAATTAGAGGGTGGAGCTTCGTGTCACGTCACTGATTTTTGTATGTTTGGTGCCTTATACGTCATCAGCAACCCTAGATCATCGCGTTCCACTAGCGACAATCTGTTTCTGTTTTTAGCTAATAAATAGCTGACATCGCTAAATCCTCTTTTGGCTGCATATGATCATGGGAATGCAATGAAAAACTTCTTTGAATCCACCCTTAACGCCGAATATATTAGTGTAAAGCCCTGAACGCCCCCTAAATTTATCTTGGACCAGAAACACACCCTACGCTCTCTTCAACGCCTACCGGTGGGTAGTGTTCCATCAAAGTATCTATACCTACTCAAATGAGTAGTACTCAAATTGTCTTACGATACTTACTCATTTGAGTACTGCAAAAGTATCGATACTTACTCATATCGATAGTTTTTTTAAAAAAAATTAATGTTGAAATATATGTATATATAAATATATATATAAGATATATGTGTGTGTGTGACGCTAAATTATTTATTTTATTTGCCTAGTGTAATAAAATAAAAAAACACTCAGTAAACATTTTTATTTATTTATTAAAATTACAATAAAGCTCACATAGTAAGCAAACTTTGAAGGTTTTGTCTTATCTTTAAATATTTGTTTATTGTAGTTTTAACACTTTTAAACAATAAAAGTCCGCTTTTGAGATGTTTCCCAAAAAAAGCAATTGTTAAATATATTTTGGGGACAGCTTGTTCCTTTGTTTGTCATTGTTTCACCCGCATTAGAAAACAAACATTCATTCAATACTGACGCTGCTACAATAATAAGATAGTGTTGTGCGTATTTATACAGACAATGAAATATAAGTTTCAGTTCTTCCCACTTTGTAAATGGATTGCTTTTGTGTTTGACAAGTAGAGAGAGAGTTTGTCACTACCGTGCGAATATTTTTTTTTTTTTTTTTTTTTTTTTTTTTTTTTTTGTGGAACTGCGCGGGAGCGACGATAGGCCAGGTATAGCGAAGTGCGCGCCAAGTACAACTTTATTACAATGAAATACGGACCTAAAACAAACTATTTGAGATTAGATTGCCTATTCTAAGACTGATTTTGTTTGATTTCCAATGCTACCAACTTGACGCTAGCCAGAAATTAATTTCGCAAGCGCGACTGAGTGGCGCAGCAGGGATGATGCACTCAGAATTTAACAAGGGTGCGTTTCGATACTTTCGAATCTATATAAGTACTTTTCTTCCGATACCGAGAAAGTATTGAATGAATTAATTCGAATACGAAAAGTACTCGGTATCGAAACAAAGTATAGAGTACTTACTCGTATTTACTTTAATCGGAACATCACTACCGGTGGGTGGTATCATCCCTGTTTGGAACCACTCGTTTAGAATCGTTTTGAACATTTTTTACGGCCCGCGAGATCATCACACTCTTACAAAATATATTTTATATTTCATATTTAGTGTTGTACGAGTATATTTCTTTACAATGTGCGTTTAGTATCATTATTATAATGTTATCTATGTTTACATGTAAGAATAATAGCAAACATAATAATAATAACTCATTATGTTCCAATTTTTGACTCCAAATAAGTGTTTATAGTGGGTCTGAATCTAATATGGAGATATATAATTTTTATATGCGGCCCGCGGAGTTATAATGCAGTTTGAAAGTGGCCCCCAGAGTCATTTGGGTTGGCCACCCCTGGTTTAGATGATGACTAGCGTTTTTTCCCTACCTTGTTTATGAGCTGTAATTCTGAATTAAGTACTGGTTCAAAGTTTCTAATTAATTTAAATGTATTTTATATAAATGCTTATCTATGCCGTTTTCCTGCTTTTGGTCATATTACTATAGTATTTATGGTAATATATTCATATTTTCAGGAGAAATCTGGCATTTTTTTATTAGTACCAGTAATTAACTAGGTATAGATGAGAAGACATTAAGATAATCATTCATAAACTGTACTTCTATTATTCATCGGAGGAAAAACAGAACTAACGTAACTGAGTTGGTCATAATGCACCAGTCTAGAATTAAAGTTAAGCGCTAATGTTCCGCCCGCCCTATAATATGTACAATGCAGCAGCGGCATGCCTGTGTTGATCCGCGTCAATCAATGTCTCAATGAAATACTTTAGAAAATAATCCTCAGTCAGTGTTGAATCTCCAGTGGATCAGTGAATACCGATCGATATACCGAAAACATTTTCTGAAAGTGCGAAGTTACAGAATTACGTAAGGAAATTTGGAGAGGAGTATTTTAGTACAGAAGAAAGAGAGTTCTTTTCTGTAAATTATGTGAAATTAAAGTGACTTCAACAAAATTATATAAAATTTGATTTTCCAATGGTGCGGGGAACGCACGGAAGCAAATTATGGTGTCTAAGTGAAACCGACACTACTAGATACAATAAATGATGGATGTTTGAGCGTCTTGTGATGTATAGTAATTTTAAATGTTTGGTCATATTTTGTAATTTTTGGGTCATATTTACGTTTTAAGGTCATATTTGTCTGCATATCTCTCCATTTTTTTGATAATAAAGATCCGAGCTCTAATGAAGAGTATTCTAGTCGCGAAGCAACTGAATCTGATTTCCAGTTCTTCTTCACGCAGCAGGGAACGGAAGTGGCCTGTTTCTCTTATTCTGTGTGCTGGGGAGGTTGCCCACTGCTAGGTATTACTTTTAATTACTTAACTGAAAATTTCCATTACTCAAGAGTTATTTACAAGGGAGTTCTACCGATTTTTCACATGTTGTTGTTATATATCAGACTACGAATTGTCAATAAATATAGTAATTTCCCTCCTTCAAGGATTTTGTTCTACGCTACCCCATCTATTTTTACAGAAAGAAATAAAAATTGCTAATCATTGGTTCTGAACGTATATTCTCATCACAAAGCTAGGTGAATGTTGGGACAAATAGACATATGTAATCGAAGGCCTCCGCGGCCAGAGTCAGTTGTTTCATGACACCCGGGTGATGCCGACGTTTCGACAGTCCTGCTGCGGTCTTCTTCTAATGCAAAGCAGAACTGTCGAAACATCGGCTGCACACATCACGACGAGGCGTAACTCAGACAGCCAAGAAACAACAAATAGACATATGGTGAAGAAGTGAGCAATTGTGGACACGACAAGCAGTTTGAAAAATATCAGACAAAGAAAGATTAAAGAATTAACATAAAAATAAAGTTCAGAAGATGCAGAATGATTAACACAGCGTTATTACTACGCACAACGCCACAAAAAAAGTTCAGGACGAGGTTTCCCACTTAGAATGAGGGCCTCTCTTTATCTTCAAATCGGTGATTCAAGTGATTTCGTAGGAAGAGGGCACAGACTACTGGTTAACCAAGAATCCAAGAATTTATTCTACGCAGATAAACGCTCGTTTCTTATCTTCAGTCTGTCCATTAATTTAAAGCAATCATTTCCACTTCTGTATTTTGAGATATTCTTTCCATATCCACACACCGCCTCAAAGTTAGTCCTGATTTTTTTGCTGTCGTCAGTCTTTAGACTGGTTTGATGCAATCCTCCATCCCTTCCTATCCTGTGCTAACCTCTTCATTTCTACATACCCCATACAATCCACGTCTTCAATTATCTGCTTCATATATTCTAATCTCTGTCTACCTCTACAGTTCTTACCTTCGACTGTTCCCTCCACTAACAAATTAACCAATCCAGCATGTCTCAAAATATGACCTACCAGCCTGTCTCTTCTTCCTGTAAGCTTCTTCCATAAACTTCTTTTCTCACCCATCATTTCTAAAACTTGTTCATTTCTTACTTTGTCTGTCCACCTAATTTTCAGCATTCTTCTGTAGCACCACATTTCAAATGATTCAAGTTTCTTTCTTTCCGGTATTCCTAAAGTCCATGTTTCGCTACCGTAAAGTGCTGGGCTCCACACATAGAGTTTTAAGAAGTTCTTTCTAATTCCTAGATCAATATTTGAAACTAAAAGGTTTCTCTTTTTCATGAAGGCTCTTTTTGCTAGTGCTATTCTGCTTTTAACATCATTCCTGCTTCGGCCATCGGTTGTAATTTTGCTTCCCAAGTAACAGAACTCACTCACTTCTCCTATTGCATCAGATCCTATTTTTATATTTAATCTGCTAGTATTGGTGTCATTTCTGCTACATTTCATCACTTTTGTTTTACTTTGATTTATATTCAGTCCAAAATCTTCCTTCAGTATTTTGTTCATGCCATTCAATAACTTCTCAATATCCTCAACCCTCTCTGCTAATAAGACAATGTCGTCAGCAAATCGTAGCATACTGATTTTTTCTCCCTGAAAACTTATGCCACATGGAAATTTTTCTTTGACTTTCTTCATTGCTTCTTCTACATTCAAGTTGAATATTAACGGCGATAGACTACAACCTTGTCTCACACCCTTTTTAACTGATGCATGTCTCTCGTGATTCTCTACTTTTATCACAGCCACTTGATTCTTATATAGTTTATAGAGGATTCTTCTATCTCGATACTTTAGACCTGACTTCTTTAAAATTTTGAACATCTTGTCCCACCTAACATTATCAAAAGCTTTTTCTAAATCAACAAATGCCATAAAAGTATCTTTGTTTTTCTTGATCCGCCCTTCAAGTATTAATCTTAAAGACAGAATTGCTTCCCTTGTACCGCGATTTTTCCTAAACCCAAACTGATCTTCACCTACTATCTCTTCTACTACCCTTTCCATCCTTCTGTATATTATTCTGGTTAGTAATTTTGAAGCATGTGATGTTAGACTAATTGTGCGATATTTCTCACATTTGTCAGCTTGTGCTTTCTTTGGAAGTGTGAAGATGATATTTTTATTAAAATCAGTTGGAATTTCTCCTGTTACATAACTTTTTGATATCAGCTTGAATAATCTTTCGATTCCTTCCTCTCCTAGAGATTTAAGAAGTTCTGCAGGGATCTCATCAATTCCAACTGCCTTATTTGCTTTCAAGTCATTCAGAGCTTTATTAAATTCTGTCCTCAAAACAGGATCTCCTAAGTCATCCATGTCGACATCGCCTTCCTTTTCCAATACACTATTGTTCAAGTCGTCCCCAACATACAGTTTCTCAATGTATTCCTTCCATCTGTTAGCTCTATCTTCTGACCTTAAAAGAGGTTTCCCATCGGCAGCTTTAATGTTCATACCTCTTTTCTTCATTTCTCCAAAATTCTGTTTGATCTTTCTATATGCAACATCTACTTTTCCTGCAACCATTTCCTTTTCTACTTCTTCACACTTTTCTTGTAACCATTTTTCTTTTGCTATTTTGCATTTCCTATTTATTTGATTTCTAAATTGCCTGTACTGCTCTTTCCTGCTTCATCCTGAGCATTTTTGTACCTTCTCCTCTGATCAATCAGCTGCAAAATTTCTTCTGTGATTCAAGGTTTTCGGGCAGCTTGTTCCCTAAAGCCTAAGGTTTCTTTGCCAGCTTTCATTATTTCGGTCTTTAATGCATTCCATTCGTCCTCGGTTGAGCTCCTTTCACAGTTAGTTCTTAGACCTAAGTCTACCATTTCTGCAAATTTTTCTCTTGTGCTAGATTGTTTCAGATTATTCACTTCCAGTCTGTTCTGCTTATACTGCTTCCTTATTCGCTTGAATTTCAGCCTGCACTTCATTACTATCAAATTATGGTCCGAGTCTATGTCTGCTCCTGGGTACGCTTTACAGTCTAGAACTTGATTCCTGAATCTCTGTTTGACCATGATATAATCTAGCTGATATCTGCCTGTATCCCCAGGACGTTTCCAGGTGTATATTCTTCTTGCATGGTTCTTAAACAGTGTGTTCGCCACTACTAGCTTATATCTTTCACAAAATTCTAGCAACCTGCTTCCTCGCTCATTTCTTTCTCCTAGACCAAAACTTCCTACAGTATTCCCCTCTTTTCCTTCTCCCACTATTGCATTCCAATCACCCATGATTATTAGATTTTCCTCCCCCTTCACATATTGGATTAATTCTTCAATTTCAGCGTATATTTTTTCTATTTCTTCGTCATCTTCCTGTGACGTTGGCATATATACTTGTACTAATGTGGTTGGGACGGGCTTAGTTTCTAACCTCATCAAAATAATCCTGTCACTAAATTGTTCATAATAACTAACCCGTTTCCCTACTTTCTTGTTCATTACAAATCCTACACCAGTGACTCCATTCACAGCTTGTGTGCTAATTATCCTGTGTTCCCCAGACCAGAAATCCTGTGCGTCTTTCCATTTAATCTCACTAATCCCAACAACATCTAACTTAAGTTGTTCCATCTCCCTTTTTAAGTTTTCTAACCTACCTGCCCTATTCAGACTTCTAACATTCCACGCTCCGACTCGTAGAATGTTTCTATCCATTCTGATGACTCCTCCCTGAGCAGTCCCCACCCGGAGATCCGATTGGGGGACTATTTTACCTCCGGAATATTTTACCCAGGAAGAAGCCATCATGATATATGTAATTTGAGAGGATTACATGTCCTCGGGATACCCTTTGGGTCTTTAATGCAGTGGTTTCCCGTTGCCTTCTGCATCCCCATGCCGTTGATCATTTCTGATTCATCCGCCTTTAGGGGCCGTTTCCAACCCCAAGGGCAAGAGGGTGCCCTGAACCGCTCCCCGCTCTTCCGCCCTCCTTTCGGAGGCCGTTGGCAAGCAGTGGGTGACTCCTTATACCGGGAATCTTTCAGTCGCCAGAGCCTCGTCCGTGCAAACAGGGTGCACCACGTGAAGGAGAGGTTGACATTTGGTTGGAAAAGCTAGTATAGCCTCTCCCAAACCCTGCAGCATGGACCAAGACAAATTTCTCCTAAGCCAAATTTGATGATGGATTCTTGTGAGACACGACGAGAAAAATAAGTGAAGAATAAAGTTTTTTGGTCTCTCGCTTAGTTTTCGGGATATACTGTCTCAATAATGAGTTAGTTGGTTGAAATGCACCTGGACCCAAAAAAATCACCAAGCAACAATCGTTGTTTTGTTTCCATCCTACCGATTGTGATTGGGTTGAAATGCGGCCTAAACCAGAAGAAAAACGTCGCGAAGGTACAAGGAACTATTTTTGACATCTGATAGCTAGAGAACTAAGTGAGATATCAAAAAACTTTATTCTTCACTTCGATTTGTCACGTTGAGTTACATAAAAATCCGTCATGAAATTGCTATAGTTCTGTTGATCAAAGCAGCATTGTGATCAGAGGTGGTTTTGTCAGGAAAGCCGTATCGATAAATCGAATTTCGACCACTGTGCTTCTCGACGGGTCCGTGAAACCTGGCCGGCGCGGCGGATGCGTGAGATGCGTGGGCATCAGCCACAGGTGGTTCCGCGCCAGGAATGTGCGTGCTTCCAGACTCGGTACACTCCAGCACGAACGCAGTGGACCTCGGGTAGTGAGGTCTAAATCGGGACCTAAGAACCTGGAAGTCGATACGCACACATTGTCCTTACGGAAGAACAGAGAAAGTTCTGTTCCACGTATTGACGCGCATTTGGTTGACCAAAATAGCTTTGACCTTACTTTCAATTCAAGCAAAACTTGCTGTATTATTGTATGCAAGGATCAAATTTCGCACCTCAATTTTCCTTTTACGAGATAGTACCAAAGTCTCGAATAAAACAACAAATGAATGAGTAGTATACTCCGTTATAAGATTAACAGCGAAATATTTAACTACTGTAAAAAAACTAAATGACAATGATTTCAGTAAGAATGTAGGCTGTGTCTTTTGCTAAATACTATAAAGACGTCTCCATTCCACGCCTTAGTATACACGCATATATACTGTCGTCAATTTGGTCTATTATATAAACCATGTTTGATGTTAGTATAATTTTGATCCCTATTGTTTTGAACAAAAAATGAGGATATACGTATCCCGTAATTGATCTGTAACCATGCGTTACAACTTACATCTCCTTTAAATACTGTAATCTTTTCTTTGCATCCAGTGTATTCCTTATTAACAAAGTCCGCAATTCTTCTAATGTTTGATGACCACAATGTTTTATTTATTTTTGCTTTATAACGTTATTCAGCTATTACATGAATATTATGTTAAATATCTCTTTGAATTGGGTCACCTTGCTTCAAAAAAATTCCCGATGTTAAAAATAAAATCTATATAAGAACTATTAATTTGAGAGTCCTGTTTGAACTAGAAGATGACTTCCACTAGTACTTAATATTGTTCTGTTAATCCAGTACCTGAAAGTATGAGAAAAACAGATCATTCGTTACATTTGTGGAGACTCGTAATCCCCCAAATTTTATTTATTTTTATTTTGTGAATCGACACTATCGGATCATACAAGTCTGATTCTCATCATGCTTGTAATTAACAATTTGTGTAGTGTCCAATGATCCCTTACAAGCCAGGGATTGTCAGTTCGTAGATCGCTGGGGATGCGGTGGTGGGGGATGGTGGCGGGTGGGGGTGGTAGTGGGGAGGTAAGCTTAAGTGTTGCGATCTATCTGCGATTCATGTAACTTATTTCTATAAGATACATGTATTTTTGTTTCTGAAATGTGTATAGTTATGAGTTGGAGGTCGGGGACCGTCCCAGTATGCACCAGGGGATTATGGGTAACTTCCTAAAAGCAGCAGTCATGACTTGAACCTCATCCCATTGTACTTCTGTCTTCTGTGTCCAGTGTTGTGGCGCACTAACGGAGGCAGCCACACAGGGCAAATATTATTTATTTCATCTTACAGCTCAAATTCTTTAGTGAAAAGCTATTCCACGATTGGTACACTTAAATTCTATTTGCTTCCGTGGTATTACGTTACGAACGTCTATAAATTTTCTTCCTCATTTTCTGCCTGTCGTCAAAGTTTCATTTCCACAGAGTGTGGTATTCGATGCACACAACTTTATAAAGTGCTGGCCGTAGGTCAAGATTTGATACTGAAGAGTTTCTCCTTTCACACTAATTTTGCAAGGGAACACTTGTTTTTTACGTTCCATTTAACTAAGAACAAATATATTTGTGACTGCCTCACGGGACGCACCAGATGGATCACGAGGGGTGTTGTTTGCTAATCAGCCTAACAGCTCTGTAGCATTTAAGGACTCTTTTGCAAGTAAAGAAACAAGTTTAACAGGAACTACTTTCATCCAGTACATAAACAAAACCGACAGTTAGCTTACAATTTGTTGTTGCTAACCTTTTCACTTCGATCTTCTTTTTTACTGTTTCCGATCAGTCTGCAACAGTATTGACTTTTTTTTATTCTTCCGCTGTTGTAATTTTTTGTCGCATCTCATTATGTATGTTCTGCTTTTGTTTATTCTAATTTATCCGCGAATATTTTGTCCATATATGGTACATATCTTCCCGTATTATTATCCCAGTCAGCTACAATGACGCCTTCTTTTCTTCTTCCTATTCAGTACTACACTGGTGGTCTATTATGGTCTCAATCGATCTTCTTGGTGGTCTTCCTACATCTCTCCTGATTCTGTGTCGGTGTTTGAGGATTCATTGTGGTGATCGGTCGTCTTCCGTCTTCATCCGTATTACAAGGGCTATCCTAGATGTTAGTGCTTGCACGTTGCATGTACCAAATTTGGTTTGTCCCTTTTTCCAGATCGTGTCAGTTTCTTGCCCTGATCATCATTATTAATATCCATCCAGTTATATCTTCTTTGAGACTTGAAAGCAAAACAAAAACAAAACATATAGCCCTACCAACTGGTTTTTGTTAGTTATGGCTTTATGCATCGTCGACGTAGAGGTCATTAGAGGCGGGATGGAATTGGAGACAAGGGACGGGAAGGAATTCGGCCATGGGCTTTTGAAGGAAGCATCCCGGCATTCGCCTGGAGTGATTTGGGGTAACCATGGAAAACCCAAATCTGGATGCCCGGACTTGGATTCGAACCGGCATCTTCCCAAATGCGAGGCCAGAACGTTAAACATTCACCACTACGCTCGGTATAATTGGTTGTAGTAAGTCCGTCTTGCAGCTACCAAGTAAGAGAGTGTATATGAACTGTCTTGAGTCAAGACATCGTCAGCCATTCTCGTAAGTCTACACTTCCAGGCACCTACAAGGGTTGTATCGTCAGGAATTAAGTACGATATTGCCTCCTTCCCCACATGCCATTGTTAGATACTTGAATTCTTCTTTCATTATCACTCAGCGGCAGCTTGATGGCACGTAATTCCTTTGTGAGGAGGAGCTGTGAAGAGTCTACAATGGGAAGGAAGTCTGTAGCCGGTCGCCCACTCTCTCTAAACACACCAGAACAGGTAGTTTGACTTGGGAGGTGCTCCGCGTTTCCTCCACTCCGAACGGAGAAGAGCTTCGCGCGGGGCAAGGGAGGCGCCGTCCAGTCGTTTCGCAACCGACAAGGACAGCTAACAAGGCGCGAATGCAACCTGCCAAGACGTAGCCCTTCAACGCAGTGTAAGATTCTTAAAATAGTCGCTGATCAGAAACGCATCCAAATAGTAAAATCTAGTAGAGACTTCATCACAGTACCCTACTGTATGCGCCAAAGAGTGATTCGTCCTATGTGCTTCAATCTTTATTTGTACGCAATATTTTAAAGCGTTAGTGACCAATTTTACTCCCAAATTCGCTAGTCGGTGGTGAGTGCAGAGGTACCTGATGTTGTGAGGACGCACTAACCAATAAGCTTGGGTCAAAATCTGATGATATGATATGAAATTCCACTGACTATCTAGGAATCATTTCAGTTTTTCTTAAGGTCGCCCACTCCATTATGGTTTCAGGCAGTTTTACTCTGAAATGTTATTGTGGCCGGCGTCTTCTATAATTATTGCCACACACCGATGGTTTTTAGATCTCTTTCGCACTTTTTAAGGCCTTTTTTGGAAATCGACTTTTTTTTTTTCAGGAACTAATACATTAATCCTAAAAATGTAGTTCGAATCCCCGTCCGGGCATCAGATTGGGTTTTCCATGTTTCCCAAATCATCCAGGCAAATTCCGGGATATTCCTTGAAAAGCCAAGGCCGAATTCCTTCCCATCCTTGCCCCATCCTTTTCCGTCTCTAAAAAACTCGCTGTAGAGAGACGTAAAGCAGATAAAAAAATGTACAAAACACAACGAATGAGAGAAGTAAAGAAATATGTCCAAAATGACGGAACACTCAACTACTCAACTGCGAGTCGTTTTTGCACACACTAGAAACGTAGGAGCGTAGGAAAGGGGGAAGCGATTTGAAGGTACTGGAAGTAAAATACGAATAACATCAATTCAGTCCATGAGAACTTACAAACATTTTACATATACTAACAATAAATACTGATTCAAATTTTAAGAAAGCATTTCCATACATATATTACTTTTTTCCTGTAATGATCGGAACCTTTTATTTGTTTCAAAACTCCATCTGTGGGAAGCTGAAATGTGATGGAATATTGATAGCAATTTCAGCATGCGTAAAATTCTTTGGTAGAGAAGGATTCTTCAGTAATATTTAGTACCATAAAACTTCTACATAAGGTAGTAACATGAACATAATTTTCAGTAATTTTCAGTAATTTTCAGAATTATACTGTTACATGAACAGTGATGTCAATAAAACCTACAATTTCTCCAGCAGTATTTTGTTTGGTGGTGGCTATAGCCTCTGGCTTGATCGTGACTTAGTGAGGTAGGTTGGTTTGAGTTTGGGCTTTGAATGGGAGGTTTTAATTTAGTGTTGTTTTTGTCTAGTGTTGTCCAAGTTGATAATCATAAAACGAAGTTAATGCACGTATATTGTAAGAATTCTATTTCTTACTATTAATTTTTATTCTTACATTAACTCATTTTCTTTATGCATTGCTTAATTAATACGGATTCAGGTTAACATTATTTTTTGGGGTTACTACAACACAATCTAAGATACTCTTTGCGATATTATAGCTCACAATAAAATCTATGGTTCAACGAAAAACTATTACAACAAATTATGCATATAGTAAATAGGTTTAACTGGTGGAACGCCATTTAAAAGAAATATTGTTTGTATATGTATGTATTCTTGGTGTAATGAGTGTCTTGTAACTGACTTCTACCAATATTTTCACATCCTCTTCGTTCTTCGAGTTATTCCATAACAAAGACAATGAGGAAACCAATGGATTATGGCCTTTGTAACACGTGTTGGACAAGTAATTATTTCTAAGAACAAGGCTCCCCAGCATTCCATTAACGTATCATCAGAAAGCGTCCACAAAAAGCATACGGTTAGTAATTACATAAGAGAAACTCACCTTGTCAAGGTGAACACGACGCCGGCTGAACAAAGAGTGATGAGTTCTGTGATGAGCCTAATGAACTAGCCTTAACTCACCAGGAACTTTAAACAGGAGAATTATGTGGCAAATGATCCATGTAAACATTAATTACTACATATGTACATATCATTCACTGGTTTCCTTTTGCGATAGAAGACCTGAAGCAGTTTATTTCAGTTTAATAATAGGTCCTTGTCATACAGTGTCCTTGCTTAAAATTGACTGGGTAGAATTTTAGCTTTCAGATTTTGTGATTATCACTGGCAGTATGAATATAGAGAAATAATAAGTTGCTGTTTATTACAAAAAGTGCCGTGAGGAAGATTGTTTATGACGTATCACGCTTATTATTATTGACTCATCTGGGTGTGTGCAGCAAATAAAAAGTTAATATTTTTTCAATCGCCATGTACCTTCCCTTAAGTCTCGAAGTTTAAGGGAAAACGAATATATATATATCGAACGAAGTCTATGTTTGATATTAACGTAATGTTCCCGGATAAATAAACCAGTAATATGCAGCTTTTACTTAACACCTTTGCGAACAAACACTCTGCCACCATCTTCCAATTAACTGCTTCACTTCACGGTGGCGACAGAGTGTTGTTCGCCGTAATATTGTGTGAAAACACAATGTTTACACAATTAGTTACCTGAAAACACTACATCAATACCATCATACATCAAATGTTGGTATTATTGATTTTTTTAAAGTTTGATATTTTGTTGTAATAGGAGTTTGGCACTCTGTTCGTTATTGATAAACATCGACGACCAATAAACATTTTTACAGTTACTGATACTGATAAAATTTGTATGGAATGTTTTTAACAGTGGGCTTTGAGGTTAGAGGCTGTCGTTCTGTCGTTATCTTAACCATGTTGTAGTTGCCTTAGGACGATTGGTTTAAATTAGCCGCAGAGATAAAGAAGTTCGTATTCTGCAAGATGGAAGCTTTTTACGGCATTGAAAAAAAAAAAAAACCTGTTCTCGCTTCCAGCCGCGTGTAACTGTCACACTCACGTGACTTTTTGAGTGAGTCCATCTCTGTATCTCTGTCATCACTAAGCAAACAGTTATATCGTTGGATTGAACATGAGGCAGAGATGAACTCCCTCAAACTGTTCCGTCAATGTGACATTTATATGCGGCTGGAAGCCGAGAACAGTATATTTATTTAACATGCTATTATGTTGGTAACACTGATTCGCCTGTATTACTTAGCCCGAAGTCCTTGTACACATAACGTACTGGGTCTGTGTAGTCAATAACTCTTGACTTTGAAGCCTAGAGATGAAACGTTTAACTGTTGCTGTTGGTTACACCAGCTGATCCGGACGTTTCCGTTGCAGGTATTGTGCATCTTGTCCGTGTTGGCGGTGGCGCTGTGCGCGCCCCAGCTGAGACAGCAGCAGCAGGTGAAGCCGCAGCTGCAGTCCTCCACGCCGCCCATCCCCATCCTCAGATCATCCATGGACACAACCACGACGGCAACTTTGTCTCAGGTGAGATTTCCATCAACTCTTCCAATACAAAAACGGAGAACCTAGTGCACGAATAACACGCAGGTCCTCACACAAAATACTCTTGCTCGGTTCCGAAATTACGTGGTGGTTTTAAACATTTTTTTTTAAATCTGATATAATGTAATTGAGATGGAGCATGGGTGAACGCTGAAATCAACTGCTAGTTTGGGCTGATCTATTCCATTGCACGTACAACTCATAATTCCTCTACCAGTATCGATCAGGTCTCGTCCCCCATATGCCTCCTACATAATCTTCTCCAGACTCCTATCGTCCATCATCATCATCATTGTCCAGCTCCAGTCTCCCGGGTGCTGATCACGAGTACTCTCCACTTCTTTCCTGGCCATGAATAGCTGGAGTCCTCCAATCAAGTCTTCCAGATCCTTCTTGATACGGTCTATCCATTTCTTTTTGGTCCTTCCCAAATTCTTTTCCCTTGGATGTTTATAATAAAGCAGGTCTTTGCTCTTCTTTCTTCCTCCATCCTTTGAACATGTCCTGTCTTCCAATGACACCCAATCCCACTCTTTATCGTTAGTACTTGAGTGTAATTTGCGATAATTTCAACATGCATCTTTTACAACTCCCTTATTTGATGCCCACAATGTGGGTTGAATATTACGGCACCTTATTGTCTGACAAGGTTTAGTAACCCAATCCCTGATACATCCCCTCATCACCAGTCAAATAAATCGAGAAACCCTCCATTCCATCTGCCCATTTTCCTGCACAACTGAGCAAACTACAAAAGGTTATGCCCTGTATTTATTTATCTGCGCACTTAAAACTTTTTCTCGGTATTTGTCTCCGTTCCACATTAAGCTACTCACCTAGAAATTTGATTACGTCTCCAGTAAACCCGTTTTTTTTTTTTTTAACTTCTACTACCTGCACAATGTTTCATACATTTGACTTTAGCATCACTATTGAAACATATTTCTTCTGGGACAATCTTAGTATTATTTTCCACTAAATGAAACTCTGTAGAGCTTGTTTCAGTCTCCACGGAATTATGACCAAGGTTGAGTTTGCTATAGAATAAGAAGATTACATACCGAATACAATTTTCAGGTAAATTACTGTACTATAGCCAGGAGAGTACGAGGATAGTTGGACACCTTTCCTCTAAAAAATAACCTTCTACTAGGGGATCAGATAATATCCGAAGTATTCAAGAAAAATGTGACATCCACACAACACAGTGAAACAATGCCTTTAACTACCACGTATAAACAAAATGAAACGCTTAAGATAATTCTATTGGTTTCTACGAAACATGAGACATATCATCCAGTACAGAAAGCACATCAGAATAGATTTATTTATTTTATTTATTTAGTTATCAATCTTGTTCCATGGATCCTGCTGAGGAAATACCTCTGGGATGTGAAACATGTCATTGTGATACATATAACACATAATATGAGTCATTCATAGTAAATATATA